>CAJHNH020006890.1:1277842-1567842 GCA_905116865.2 Candidula unifasciata | reverse complement strand
GATGTTTGTTTTGCGCTCTGAAGGTAGTGTGTTAATTTCACGAGTGTCTCTTTTGGTTCACGAGTGCAGTTTGCATTGAGACACCTGAGGATCGTCGTATGAGCTACGATCTTCGTAATTTGTGCGACTGTCTTTGCGACCGGCTAACTATTTAGCGGAGAGGCCCGAGAATTGAAGTCGATAATCTCGACTTTGATCTTTTACTGTGCCACAAAATTATATGCGTTTAAAAGACTGCAGGTTAACAAGGTTAACCTTTTTTTTTTCTGGTCGCCCCCTCCTTTTTTGAGCATGTGGCAAGACCTCTACCCCATCACCCTCACACACACACAAAATTGGATTAAAAAGAGTCGGCCAATAACTTTTGCAACAAGTGAAACAGAAAGTACGGAGTACTGGTAATCTGGTAATCCTAGTTTCAGCTTCATAGCAAACGGGTCACCCCACAGATGCTCTGCTCCTGTGCCAACGAAAAACAAACGCAGCTCACAGTGTCACGCCATGCACTCAACTCAGAAGCTGGGCGACGAAACTACATCCTTTCAGTCTACAAATGGAGCGAAAATGCAACGGTCACCGTCTGGCAAAAAAAAAAAAAAACATTTGCCACGGCTTTAAACAAAAATTTAAAAAAAGGTGGCCATGCCTAGCGTCCATTTTGACCGGAAGAATTATATGAGGGTTAATTAACGGTCACCCCAGCAGTACCCTCATTATTAGCTGGGGAAGGGGCTTAGGACATTACATCCACCAGCAGGCGTCGCCCCTACAACGACCTGCCTGCCAGTGCGGAGTACGTTTTGGTCGGAATGTGTTCTTATTCTATAATTAAATGTACGTGTTTTGTTAATTGGATTTTAAAGATAGATATACAAACTGCTCATGAAAACGCAAATTTCATTGTTTTGTTTAATAAATAAGACCACTGATAAATAGCAAGCTGTGAATGCCCATGCACTCGTGTGTTCTCGCACAACAGGCCTGTCTGTGTAAATCAGCACATCTACTATGTGATACCGTATACTGTACATAATTCAAAGGAAAGAGGGGGGGGGGTGGTAGTGGTGGTGGTGCCGTATTCCAGTGTCGTAATTCAGTTAGTCAGTGTGCAATGCCACACACAGTTGTGGGTGTAGCCATTTGCTATATTTAGGGATCAATGGGAACGGCATTTTCATGTCCGGGACACACGACTGAGTTGCCACATTGATACAATACCAATCCACAATACATCATAATCATATCTTCCAGTTATCAGAGCATCCACTTTACTGTATTATTTATTTTTATTATTTTGTTAAATATTTGCATACATGGATCACATTTTTATCACCTGAAGCATAACATTTGAATCATTTGCTCTTGCATAAGAAATACTTGTTGACAGTGTGTGAATTATGTCTTTTTATATGTGTGTAAATAATATATAATTATATTTGTAATTATTATGTTTTATATGTTTTTCCTTTATTTAGTACATATAGTTACAAATCATTGAAAAAATTATATACATTAATTTAGATATAAATTTGCTGTATTTGAATAGGTCTTTTTCATTGTAATGTAAGAACACCTCGATAACTTTACGGTTAGATAAAAATTAAATACGAACCGAGCTTCTCCAGCTATTACCTGGCATATGAACCACGTCTGCTTGAGAAGCGCAGTGCAAGACGAAGCGTTTTGACTTTGTCACAGTCACGAGCTTGTTTCTCTTGCCACATAGTTATCGCAACATTCCAGTGTTATTTCTGTTTCTGCCAGTATATCCATCTACAACAGCCACCATGATTAACGTCAAGTGTATTGCAGTTCTGTTGTTTATTGGGATTATCGCCAGCCTTAATCACAACAGCGTTGCCATAGACGTAGACACAACCACCGAACCGATCACTACGGAGAAAAGTACGTAGTATATTGTTTTTGTTGTTAAGTATATATATCTTAAAGCAGACTTCCTGGTCCATTCCTTCGACCTGTAATTACTTAATTATTAGTGATAGGATTGTGATCAAATCTGGTCAGTATGAATTCTAGTAGGAGGAATTATTTGCTGTGTAGTAAAAGGTATCAGATCAGTGTCTAAAGTTCTAAAGTGTCTTCCGTCATTATTAGTATAGTATATTTGTCATACATATATATGCCATATGCTTTTGGAATTTATATGGAGTTAGGAAGAATGTATCATTGTATCCAAAAAGTAAGACGACGACTAGGAAGACAAGAAAACCACATCATTGTGAGATGAATATGACTCGATAGAAGTTACCATTAATAATTTGGAGATTTACAAATATAAATATGCCAACAATCTCATTTGACCATTTGAGTTTGTGCGACAATCATAATCAATCATTTATTCATTGTGCCTAAGCCTAAGCCCTACAGTAGGGCCTATTCAAGTGGTTGGGCAGGCTGATCCTTCCCAATTGTATTGTGTTAATGATCTTTCTATGCTGGGACTTGGGCCCCTGGACCGCTATGGTCCCCGTTTTCAGCATTTGGGGCTAAACTAGATGGCTAGGACTTACGAGCAACGCTGCAGAAGATGTGAAAGCTTTTTTTTTTTTTTGTGCTGTTAACTATTACACTACCGGCTTAACTATTTCACTACCAGGTAATATCTATATTGGGCTATCCTCTGAATAAGGGTCCCAAATTATCGAGGCTAAGAAAATACCCTAACAGAGCCTCAGTCGTGTGTAAATTGCGGACCTCCTTCCAACGACTATACTGCATACCGCGGAAAAGCTACCGCCAAGTCACAGTCACCGCCGAGAGTATCTCCGCACTGCACATAGCTAAACTAGATGGCTGGGACTCACGAGCAGCAACTTCTGCATCTCTTGCAGCTTCCTCCATCTAGTTTAGCTCCGCGAAGCGCTGGGGTTGATACTCTTGGTGGTATCGTTGTCGGAAAGAGGTCCGCAATTAACATATGATTAAGGCCCTGTTAGGGTATATTCTTAGCCTCAATAATTTGGGACCGTTTTTCAGAGGATAGCCTCTATTTTGTTTTTGTTTCCCCATGGAACAGTTATGTTTCAGCCTGAAGCAGTTCAAAAAGGGCACTGCTTGTTGGCCCTTCCATGGCTGTTTATCAGTAGCATCCATTAGTCATTATATTTTTCAGTAAATTGAAAATAATATTCTTCTTCTGTCTTTTGTCATCTGTTAAAGCATAGACCCTTCCCTGTGTGGGTTCTGGGGCCTCATTGTGGGGAAGACAAGAATAGACTCACTGCCTGCCCAAAAGCATTGTTGTTAGAGTGAACTAATCAGGAGCTTCCTTCAAAGTCGGAGTAGATCTGCCTGAGAGGCAAGGAAACAACAGTCAGCATGCAGATGAGTTGGACATGTGAAACGGATGTGCACGCAACACAGTTTCTGGAACAGGACTAGAGTCCAGAAGTAGATGAACTACCAGAACTTTCCGCCCTAGTTTACACTCAGTTAGCACAAAGAAGAAGAAGCATAGGTCGTCATCCATGACTGTCATGCTGATGTCAACTGGTGTGTGAATGTCACATAAGGAAGAAGTCCTCTCCTGATCAGGGCCTTTCCCAAAGCTGACGTTGGATTAATTGGAATGCAGCCAAGAGTGTGTGGTAAATTCCAGAATTTTTGCAGCAGATTTTACAACTTTAGTATTGACCCAGTCTTACATAAAAATGTCTACAGATTATCTTTGCAATGTTGTTGGAATTCTCCCAGAAAGCATGACAGCAAAGAAAGGAGCTCGTTTAGTCACACCTAAGTTTCTCTCTTTGGCTACCCCTTTTTCTCATAATAAACAAAAACCTTGGATTAACCAGATTTGGCACAATGTCTTTCTTTGTATTTGGGGATGCACAGTGTTCAGCCCAAATTTGTGTCAGCATTGCCTTCTGTCTTGACCAGGGAGGCTGTATGGTTGCAGCAGAGATTATGTAAATGCTTTGATGTATCATATGTGGAAATTCATATCACCAGTGTCTGGCACTTCTGTGTGGGTTCTGTGCCTCATTGTGGGTGGGGGAAAGAGAATAGACCCATGCCCCCTTAGTAGGCATGTTGTAAAAGGCAGTTAATTAAAGGTTTGCTGAAATCTGATGTGCCCCATTGTGGTACAAGGAAAAAAAAAAGACCCCATGCCTCCCAAGCAAGCATGTTGTAAGAGTTGACTAATTAGGAGCTTCCTTCAAAGTCAGTGCATCTGCCTGAAAGGCAAGGAATTGACAGTCTACATAAGCCAGATCTGTAAAATGGATGTGCCCTCAGAACTGAATTTTTGGAACAAGACTAATGTCAAGAAGTGGATGAACAACCAGAACTTTTTATTTTAAAGTTTACAGCTTGTGAACACTAGTGAATGAACAAACAAAATGTAATGTTACACTGAAAGGTGCAGATACTGCAGCCTATCTGTGTACTACAACACAAAACCCTTATATGCCATGTTTGCCTCATGCATCTACACCTTCATAAACAGGTCAACTGTAGCAGATGTCATGGATTTATTTATTTCTCACAACAGCTTCAACAACCTCCGTGACTCCCTCACTCAACAGCAAAACTACAGCAGCCAGCACCACCTCAACTCCCCCTCTCAGCAGCACAACTACACCAGCCAGCAGCACCCTAACTCCCCCACCCAGCAGCACCCTAACTCCCCCACCCAGCAGCACAACTACACCAGCCAGCACCACCCCAACTCCCCCACCCAGCAACACAACTACACCAGCCAGCAGCACCCTAACTCCCTCACCCAGCAGCACAACTACACCAGCCAGCAGCACCCCAACTCCCTCACCCAGCAGCACAACAGAAGGTCCCACCACATCAGAAGGTAAATATATATATATATTTTCTTCTTCTTCTTATAGTCCATGCTATGTGTGGCATTGGTAGTCATGTCTCTCCACAGTCTTTTGTCTCATGTACTTTCTGTCAGTTCTGACACTGATGATCTGCCATACCATGGTGTCAGACTGTCCTTCATCTTCTCTCTTGGTCTCTCTCTGCCTATTTTCTTACAGACCTTCCCACCGTCACGATATACTTGTTTTCTCCTCATGGCATGACCAAAGAATGTAGATTGTCTCCCATCTGGTGTGGACTTCTTATTTATGAGTCGCTTTCTTTAAAGACATTTTCTGATTACTGATTTAAGAATGAGTAATGCTTTTTTTTTTTCTGTCCAGAGCATTCTTAATCAGTTCATCTGTCAAACTACATGTTTGTCTCTTCCAAATTATTTTCACTAATAGTCCAACTGTCCATGATTCACTTCCATACATCAGTTTAATATTTATATAGCTCTTGAGAATACTCTTTCTCGTTTCAGTTGATAATGAAAGATCATGGAGAATGTTTTTCAGTATGTATTAGCTGGCCGTTGGTGGTTTTATTTCTCAGCTTCTGTGGAGTGTATTGATTCTTACATACTTGAGTATATTGTACATACAGTTTTTTTTCCACAGTTCACTCTTGTTACTTATATAAGAAAGGTTAATTGTGCGCCTGTGTATTACACTTTTAGAATGTGCTCCACTAAGGTGCAAAACACAACAGGGGTCTTCCAGTCTTCAATAGTCCTCTTTCGACAAATGTTTTGGCTCTCTTACTTTCCTCACACTCTCCTGGTACGGGCCAACCCCATACCCTGACTCCCGGGTTTTGGGACTCTCCTTTTGGACTTTAAAATCCTTGACAACAAAATGGGACAAGTGTTCAGGTACTGACACTGCTTTTTATGTTTATCACTTGGATTGCACTATGCAGCTTACCATATGTTTGTTGGCTTCACTATCCAGCCATCATCAATCAGCAGAGGTCTTTTTACAGAATGTCGCTCTCTTCACGGCACGGCTGAAAGTCTCTTTCTCTAGCTGATTCTCCAGTCCTGTGTGCTTTCTCAGCCAATACCTCTATATCTTGTATCCACCTTTACAAAAGTCTGCGTCTGCGTCATTTTCTAGAAACAACAACCGTCCATCGCCGGTCTCTTCATGCTAAAAGTCCTGTGTGCTTTCTCAGCCACTACCTATCGGAACTCTTCGCCTGCTGCTGAAAATGGGGACGGAGCGCTTATGGGAGTGCCCTGAGTGCTGTGATGTCGGTTCTTAAGTCAAATCAAATCAATCAGCCAATACCTGTAAAATATCTTGTATCCACCTTTACAGAGGTCTGCATCTGCATCATTTTCCAGAAACAACAACCATCTAACACGGTTCTCTCCAGGCCACCCTCCAAAATACCTCAGCTTTCAGGAGAGGTGCTCTTTGTGAGCTAATTCTTTTCAGGGTTCAAATCGTGTAGGATGTTATTGATGTCTTTGTTTGTCATTTTTTTCATCCATGGTATTCTGAAATGTTTTCTGTAGCATTTCACTTCAAAAGCTCCAATTTTTCTTCTCCTAACAGATTAAAGAGTCCTTGACTCACAACTATAAACCCAACACCCAGTTGTGGGTTTATGATTGTGAGTACGTCATTCCTATAAATAAACAGAGGGGGGAACCATTTGAAGCCGTTAAATATTATGAATTAATCAAGTAACAGAAAGTATTGTGAACGGCACTCGTAGAAAGAAGTAGAAAGATAGAAGAACACACTAGACAACATAAAAATCGAAAGCTATAGTTACCGTGCCGGGAATTGAACCTGTCACCTCCAGACGGCGTCTGCGCCTCGCCATGAATACAAGTGCACTAAGATACATGGTCAACTCGGCCCCCCCAAAAAAAGGTGTCTCATTGGCCATGTCTATCGTACAGCTTGAAATCCACGACTATGGAATACGGACAGAATTCATTTCAACCCATTGAAATGGCACCATAGGTTACAGAAATTTATATTAACGAGGCAAATGTCAAATAACAATCACAGCAACAATTTACGTACACAGTAGACCTTATTGCCCTGTCTAGAATACACAAACATTTAAGAAAGGTATTTGATTGGTAGGTTCCGGTGTGTATACGTCATTCCTATAAATAAACAGAGGGGGGAACCATTTGAAGCCGTTAAATATTATGAATTAATCAAGTAACAGAAAGTATTGTGAACGGCACTCGTAGAAAGAAGTAGAAAGATAGAAGAACACACTAGACAACATAAAAATCGAAAGCTATAGTTACCGTGCCGGGAATTGAACCTGTCACCTCCAGACGGCGTCTGCGCCTCGCCATGAATACAAGTGCACTAAGATACATGGTCAACTCGGCACCCCCAAAAAAAAAGGTGTCTCATTGGCCATGTCTATCGTACAGCTTGAAATCCACGACTATGGAATACGGACAGAATTCATTTCAACCCATTGAAATGGCACCATAGGTTACAGAAATTTATATTAACGAGGCAAATGTCAAATAACAATCACAGCAACAATTTACGTACACAGTAGACCTTATTGCCCTGTCTAGAATACACAAACATTTAAGAAAGGTATTTGATTGGTAGGTTCCGGTGTGTATACGTCATTCCTATAAATAAACAGAGGGGGGAACCATTTGAAGCCGTTAAATATTATGAATTAATCAAGTAACAGAAAGTATTGTGAACGGCACTCGTAGAAAGAAGTAGAAAGATAGAAGAACACACTAGACAACATAAAAATCGAAAGCTATAGTTACCGTGCCGGGAATTGAACCTGTCACCTCCAGACGGCGTCTGCGCCTCGCCATGAATACAAGTGCACTAAGATACATGGTCAACTCGGCACCCCCAAAAAAAGGTGTCTCATTGGCCATGTCTATCGTACAGCTTGAAATCCACGACTATGGAATACGGACAGAATTCATTTCAACCCACACAGTCTACTGTGTACGTAAATTGTTGCTGTGATTGTTATTTGACATTTGCCTCGTTAATATAAATTTCTGTAACCTATGGTGCCATTTCAATGGGTTGAAATGAATTGTATTCTAGTAACATTTTGAGAACCACTACAAATAAAGAATGGAAGCTAAATGTATTTTAAAGCAAATATATTAGGAAATTGATGAAACAAAAAATATGATGAATTTTTTTTTTTTTAAAGGGTGGAGAATTAAGAATTTCTGGATAACCATTGGGATCAACAGTTATGTGAGAAAGATGGTCGTATTTTGGAGCTAATTCTAAAACATAGCATATAATTACTAAAGAGGCACTGGAATGGAAAACAAATAGATTGAGGAAATGAGGATGTCCAAAATTAGCCTTTTGTGGCTTTCTGGTTTAAAGATGCCACAAGATTCCATGCACAATATTGATGGAATAGAGGAAGTGACTTAAAGCTCTATGAGGCATACAAAGAAATACTAAAGAGGCACTAAAATGAAAAATTAATGGATTGAGGAAGCTAGTGTGTCCACGGAACACGCTGTTTTGGTTTTAAACAATGGATCAACATCATGGCACTAGGGTAGTAACCCATAAGTGCTTCGTTCTTCTTCTAACTCAGACTTGAGTCCGAAGAATCTTTGCGCAGTGCACAAACTCCGCAGCACCGGTGAGGATCCTGAAATACTTTAGGCAAATTTTTTACTCAAATTTTGCCTGGGCAGCGCCGTTAGGCTATTATTTTCAATTTCCAACCGCCAAGGATTTTCTTTTAACTTGTGCAGCAATACACACAGGCAACCAATCTTACTACACAGAGACTCGTGAGCACTCATACTCACAGTCAGGCATCGGTCTAAGTGTGTCTGTCTGTGACTTTGGCGGTGAGTTTGTGTTTATGAACAGAAACTAGATATCCTGACCTAGCTTCATTATTAGTCTTGTCCCCTGCCAGTTTTGAAGGATACATACCACCTGAAAGAATTGAATATCTGTGCACGAGATACACATTGATCCCTGTAAACTTGGCTCCATCAGTCCAGCTGTCTCAAAAGCACTTTTTTGGGGGTTTAAAACATAATAGTGTGTTCTATTTTCCCTCTGTGCTGCAAGCACAACAAAGCAACTCTTCGTTGTTGACGAAATGTCAGATTATTTGTTGCCTGCTGGCAAGACTGCATTGCAATTGAATGAGTCCTTTACAGCTGAAATACAGAATCCACTGTTTGCAGAAGTAGCTGCCTGTTAACATCAGGGCAAGTGCACGTTGATGACCATGTCTTTTTGGGCACGAAAGTCACCCTATCTCACGGCCACTTGATTCCTTAGGGGATTTCTCCAGGACACTCCTGTAGTCTATGCGTGTCATGTGTCCTCATTATGACCGTTTGGGGGCATTCCCCCCTGGAGTACTTCTTCCTCATATGCAGGCACCTTCAGCTCATGAGACCTACTGTTCACAGAAAAACAAGAGTTCTGAAAGCAAACCTGCCACTGTTGCTTTTCAGCTTGGTGTGTATACAGACGCATCAAGCCATATTGTAATGACCCCACAGCATAGGACACTAGCAGGACATCAATGGGAGCCGGCACGAAATGTTGCGTGCAAGCGGGATGGGGGTCACTCTCATGATAATTACCACTTTTTGTTTGCACAAATCTATTTATTTGTTTTTCATTTATAGTGTGAAACATTGCTCTGGGTTTGCTTTACATTACAGGCAGCACCCCATCGCCTACTCGTCCTACCACCGTGTCACCAACCACTCCAGATGAACATAAAAGCGGCGACAAGTCAAGTGGGCAGAGCTTTGATGCAGCTTCCTTTATTGGAGGGATGGTCCTGATTGGTGGCCTTATTGCCATAGTCTTTTTTGGCCTCAAATTTTACAGGGCTCGAAAAGAGCAGAGCTACCGTACTCTTTAATGTTTTCTACATTTTTCTGTTTCGGTTCTGAAAATGTTGAAGCATGCTTTTTAAATTACATTACTTTTTTGCCTCCGAAATTGTTTGATTATTTCCAAACTAAAATATGAGCAACTTTGAATCTAAGAAGTTTGTTATACTTTTCACAATTAACAAATTCTGTTTTTTAAAAAAAAGGTAGTCACTGTTGGCTTTTTATAAATAAAATAAATGGATTACAAATATGATTTTTTTTTTTAAATTATCAAACCACTTGCAATGTCCTTTTTCATTCTCGTGTTTTTTTTTTTCTAATCAGATTTACAGTGGTATGTTTTTTTTTAGTCATCATTGGGAAAAGTAAACACGGATTTTTATTCTCTTTGCTTTCTGTTAATTTGCTAAAGATTATCTGGATTTTAATTCAGTTATATCATTTTAATATTTTGATTTTGTGTGTATGTGTGGAGGGAAGATTGTACTGCTGAAGTTTTCTAAAGCACACAGTCCGCAGACATGGATTTAGTCATTTTCAAGTATCGGTATTTGAACACTGTTGTCTTTAATGACTACATTTCACTTTATTCAGTGAATGTTTTCAGCATTGTTTTTTTTTTTTTTTGCGGCACTTTTGACAGTCGGAATTTAAATGTTTATTATTTAAATCAGGAGTGTCAAACATGCAACCTCTTGTAGGTAGTTTTTGTTTTTTGTTTTTTTTTAATTAAATGACTTCAATTAGTTGTCATGTGGGGACTCTTAGTTTGATCTGTTTGTTTCAAACCATGCAGTTAAGTACGGTTGGCAAACAACAGATGATCAAAATTGAGTAGGGATGTAAGTAAAAATGTAATGATATTCTCAGATAGTGTGACAAATGTTTCTAAGTTCAGATACAATATGATCTGTTTGTGAAATGCATAAATGCTGTATTTTGTTTTGGGAAGTATTCATTTAAAGATTTTTAATCATTAAACCTAATAACAAACAGCTGTAACATGCTGATGTTTTCATTAGAAGAAAAGTACAAGCCTTTAGTTTAAAGAGTGAAAAATCAAAACCCACTTGAGTGAAATGTCGGAAAAGTCTTGTCCACAGTCCTCAGAATGGCACATTATGCTGTATCCTCTGTGCCGTGGGAACATACCCTGTTTTCTCTGTCCATGCTGATGAATTCTCCTTTATCCTTGCTTCATATGCTGACAATTTCTCAGGAGTTGGAAATGGTATGTTGTATTGGCTAACTTTTCCAGTGAACTTTAACATAAATGCTTGCAGTATATGTTCGGTTGTAATTGACAACACAAAAACATCTAGAAGATGTCAGGTCTTTTCTCACTCAAAAAATAGGAAAAGTGTATAGAAAGTAAGGTGGCCTGTGTGAGAGATTTAACTTGAAGCAATCTCAGAATATGTGTATAGTTGTCACCCACGCCATAGCTTTGTCACTGATTATGTATTTTGATAACATTACAAAGTACAGTGGGAGGGGGGTCGCCATGGCGGTATGGCTAGGTGCTCACCGCGGATCGGAAGGTAGTGGGTTTGCTCCCTGGCAAAGGCGGACTTTTTTTTCTCCAAAAATGACCTTGGTTCCCAGGTCGACCCAACTTTGAGTAGTTATCCGGGTGCAGTCCCGGAAAGTAAAGGCGACCGGCGTGATGCTGACCACATCATCTATCTTGTTCTAAAAGGTTTATAAAAAATATAGGTCTAGCCCTATATGCCTAAAAGCGTGGAAAAGGGTCCTTAACTTACTGTACAAAGAACAGGAAGAAGAGCTTTGTACATTTTGTTACAGAGTATTACGTCTGCCATATTTTCACATTTGGTATAATATGCCTCTGTTTAGGATTTATGAATAAGAAATAGAGCAGTGAATTAATACCGTCAAAAAATGGTTAGCAGACATTGAGAGCACTTGTTACAAGATAGATTGACAACTATAGATTTAAAAAAGCAAATCCAAATATAATGACTAAACAATGGCAAGGTTTGAGAATTGAATATTATATACAAGTGAAAAAATGGGAGCTGTGTTAGCAAAGTGGCTATTCTGTTCATAGCATTGCACACGACACTGAAACTTTGTTATTATGTTTGCCAGCGGCTGTTCTTGATTTGCACACCTCCACGGCTTTCCTTCCGATCAAAGAAATATTCCTTGTGTGGGCTCCGGGGCCCCATTGTGGGGAAAACAAGAATAGACCCACTGTCTCCCCAACAAGCATGTCGTAAGAGTCAACTGTTTGGGGGCTTCCTTTAAGGTCGGAGTGCATCTGCCTGAGAGGCAAGGAACCAACACTCTGCATACAAATAAAGCAAGATCTGTAAAACTGATCCACATGTAAAACTCAGGTCCTGGAACAAAACCAAGATCCAGAAATGAACAAACAAGCAAGTCTTTCCGCCGGGGTTTATAGCAAGGGTTTACTGTGAATGCAAACAGACAACAGCAAAGAAATATGTTTCAGCTTGTAGAAGTGCAAATGTTCTTTAGGTGTTATTACTACATTTATGTAATTTGTAAGTGTATCAATTAAAAACACTCGTGTAAGCCTTGTATATATACATATATTTTTCACATTTAATTTTTTTCTAATACTTTGTGATCTGAAAAACTCATTTGTGCTTTGTGATGCAGTAACAATACAGTCGAGTCTACTTAAGTTGAACTCGGATAAGTCGAATTTCGGTTAAGTCGACAGGACCAGCTTAGTCCCGGCAATTTTCTCTGTTGTGTGTGCTGTCTGGAAAAGTAGGAATCCTGATAAGTGGAAGCATTCTCTGAGGTCCCTGTGACTTCTACTTATCGAGACTCGACTGCAATTGTTTAAAAAAGAGATCTGGGAAACTACATTTTCATTGTGTTTTTCTCCAGATGATTTCCACATGTCTTTCTTTTGTCTTTTGTGTAATCATTAACTGATAGTTTGCTTCTGTTGTTTTTTTTCTTCATGGCGAATAAAATTAGAGAATGACAGGTGCTGTTCTGCCTTTATCAACACAAAGTAACTTTGTTCAGAAAATATGAGAGTTAATTAAGGTGGTAGCTACATCAAAAAAGCCACACACACAAAATTGTGTATTCTTGCTCTAAATCAACTTGAACATATCCCCGTATATAAAATCACTATTAAAATATAGATACCATGCATTGATAAGAATCATATTTTTCTATATTATTGTAGGCCAGGTCTCAAAGTATTTAGTGTAATTCGTGTCCAGCTTAACTGGCTCACTGTTGAAACACAGTCTAATCTGTCGCTGTTATCCGTCCTGAAAACCTTTCGTCCACATATGTTTAAGCTTAGGGAGAAGTAAAATTAGCCAAAATTACCCCCTAGACTACTTTGTCTTTGTGGGTACACTCTTCAAAGATTCTTTCCATCTGATTGTTTCGCCTTTGTAATTGCTTTCCTTTTCAGAATCATGCAGCTTTTAATATATCCCAGATATTTGTAATGATCTTGATAGCAAAGAAACTGTTTGGATATCGTTAACAGAATATAGTTGATTGCACAACACCTGGACTGATAATAAAAGTAATAGAACAGCATGAACTGTGTCTTTTGACAGAGAGCTTATAGAAAAATGGGACTTTTTTGTTGTTGTTGAAACTCTTGGTATACCACCTTCTGTAAATGGGGAATTCAGGTGACCAGGCCTCCAGTTTGTCAACTGTTTATAATTTTTTTGGTTATGTAATGAGCACCAGGAGGTTGTTCCAAAACCCTAAGGTTTGATATTTATGTTAACAAAATAACAGCCATCACATTAAATTTGTGCCTGGGTTGAATTAGATATTACTATAAGAGTTGTGGGGTGTACTAAGGGTTAAAAAGGCTGTGTTGGTCAAGGCAGATTGCTGAGACATGTTATGATGAAGGTGGCTTTGCTGTATCATTCCATTATATTGTGCCAGCTGTGTTTGATATGATTGTTACTTGCTATACTTTCAATGCTCATTCCACATGTCCTGTACTAGTGCCTTGCTGTTTTAGCAATATTTAATGTTTTCTGCACATTTCTGGCCAACTTCTACCTGCCAGAGAATCTCCGTGTAACATACATTTGTAAAGGTACACAGGAAACAGCTCAGTAATGATTAAACTCACCTGTTTTTATATCACTAGTCTAGGAAGTTGAGCTGTGTATCTCTTACAGCTTGTTGCAGAACCAACCCCAGCATTTGTAGGCTGTTTTTGGTTTTTCTAGGCAAATTTTACATTTGGTAGATTGCCAGTGCTCTATAAATGGTCAGCTCTTGAAATCACTGTTGAAACCAGTGCAAGACAGTCTGCTGCCAAGTCACCTGCAGAACACTGCCTAAAGGTCTAGGTAGTACGGACGTGTAAAAAGATCTAACGACCTCGCAAAATCCATACTACAGGGCTCAGTAGAGAAGTGGAAAAACCAAGAAAGTCCCAGTTACAGAACTTGATAGACTGGGCAGGCCTTAAGCGTGCAACCATGTAGTCCATTGCATCTGGCCGTCAAAAGTGGAGAGAGCTGTTTAGTCAAAAGAAACTGTTGACCCAACAAAAGGCATTGTTACGGGATATGATGATGAGGTTGTAACACATCAGAAACTAGTGAGAAACACAGTTACATTATACAGATTGACAAAAGGGGAAATTTACACAGATGAAGAAATGATTTCATAACCAGAAAAAGATATTTGTTTCGACAGTGTTTTTGAAAGATTTGTATTGCGCTTTGCTTGTTGCTGCAGTGATCCTGCAACATTCCAGCTGTGAACATATTTGGCTTTGTTTTGTTGTTGATACGGTTGGTGAGGATATGCATGCATTCAGGGGGTCTGTTGCAGGACCCAGATGATATTTAGGCTGTTGCAAATGTGAGGGTGTATTACTTTTATTGGTTGTGTATAGGAGCAGTTGGCCAAGCAGTTAGAAAGATCTAAACAGTTTATAGAGACTGCACTAACCATGTTGCCCAAAATGTTTAGGTTGAAGACCTCCTTCTCATATACAGTCCCAAAAATAGGTGATAAACACAGCCAGTAAGGACAGTTTTAGTTATAGGAAACCTCAGGTAGAGATTCTTTTAACTTAGCTGTAGAAGTTTGGCCTAACATGGTCACTGCCTTTGGAAGAATATGAAAAATGCAGAGGGCAAATTGACGATGACTGTCACAGACCCGAGGAGAATGATGCAACAAGAATAGCCACAGGAGCTGGCCACACACACCGCACATAGAGGGCAGACAGATGACAGTCACCAGCTGACACAGTTAGTATTGAGAACTGCGCTGGCTGCTGAAAATAAGAGTGGAGTACTCCTGGAATGTCTCAAGTGCTGGATGTTGGCTTATTAACTCAACCCAGTCTGGTTAATGCTCATTGTTGAACTCATGAAACATTGCTCCACAAAATACTAATCATGTAGTGTTTTCAGCTATTCACAGTACTCCAAAGCTTTCTCGTAAATGCCCCAGCACTGGTGTACACTATATGTAGGAAATAATATCACAATTTTTGTTGGTTTTTTTTTTCTTACTAGTTAGAGAAGCATGGTTGATTCAGTAGAGACCTCAACTAGTTAGAGAAGCATGGTTGATTCAGTAGAGACCTCAGTTTCTTGTGATCATACTTTTCAACAGTTTCCTGTGATCATACTTTTCAACAGTTTCCTGTGATCATACTTTTCAACAGTTTCCTGTGATCATACTTTTCAACAGTTTCCTGTGATCATACTTTTCAACAGTTTCCTGTGATCATACTTTTCAACAGTTTCCTGTGATCATACTTTTCAGCAGTTTCCTGTGATCATACGTTTCAACAGTTTCCTGTGATCATACTTTTCAACAGTTTCCTGTGATCATACTTTTCAACAGTTTGTTGTGATCATACTTTTCAACAGTTTCCTGTGATCATACTTTTCAACAGTTTCCTGTGATCATACTTTTCAACAGTTTCCTGTGATCATACTTTTCAACAGTTTGTTGTGATCATACTTTTCAACAGTTTCCTGTGATCATACTTTTCAACAGTTTCCTGTGATCATACGTTTCAACAGTTTCCTGTGATCATGCTTTTCAACAGTTTGTTGTGATCATGCTTTTCAACAGTTTCCTGTGATCATACTTTTCAACAGTTTCCTGTGATCATGCTTTTCAACAGTTTCCTGTGATCATACTTTTCAACAGTTTCTTGTGATCATACTTTTCAACAGTTTCCTGTGATCATACTTTTCAACAGTTTCCTGTGATCATGCTTTTCAACAGTTTCTTGTGATCATACTTTTCAACAGTTTCCTGTGATCATACTTTTCAACAGTTTGTTGTGATCATACTTTTCAACAGTTTCCTGTGATCATACTTTTCAGCAGTTTCCTGTGATCATACGTTTCAACAGTTTCCTGTGATCATACTTTTCAACAGTTTCTTGTGATCATACTTTTCAACAGTTTCTTGTGATCATACTTTTCAACAGTTTCCTGTGATCATACTTTTCAACAGTTTCCTGTGATCATGCTTTTCAACAGTTTGTTGTGATCATGCTTTTCAACATGGTTGTTTCAAAAATGGTCGTGAAATTTTACACACACACACAAAAATGTTTCTCCACAGGCATGTGAAGAAAGCTCTTACTTATGTGCCACTTCTGATTAAACAGTATTTTTTAGCAACTTTGAAACTCAGAATTACCAGATTATTATAAAACACTGTTGTGTGAATAATGTTTTGTGACAATGCTTAAGTAAATAAAAATAATACACAATTTGTGTGATTCAAGATAATCTTATCGCTTGTCTGCATTTATTATCGGTAATCTGTATGAATTTTTAACACTTGTAACTAAATAATTAGTGTTTATTTCCTTATAAATGTTCACAAGTTTTGTTGAAGTTAGAGAACAAGGCTATTCAACTAAGTAAGTTTACCCAGGAGCCAAAATGTTGAAAATGGGGGTCATTACGGGCCAGAGGGCTCGGGCCCCAGCATGGAGAGATCAATAATAAAATATAATTGGCAATGCTCTGCGAGCCACTTGCTAGGCCTCAGCGGGCCAGATCTGGCCCGCGGGCTGTCAGTTGAAAAGCTATGTTATAGAAGATGAAAATTATGAATAGTTAACACAAGTAAATGGTTAAAAGTTTGTAAATATGTGTGTTTTTTTTTGCTCACAATAAATTGTTACTTTATTTTTAAGACTCCCAATTTCTTCTTTGAATTTGTTATTTTTGGGGGGAAGATTGATCACCGTTCATGACCTGCAAAACATCTTATAAATATTCAGACGGCTTAAGGCAAGAAGAAGAAGGTTCTCCACCCAATGTAATTCGTGAGAATTAATGCCTCTGGCATGTTTGTCTACATTTAAAGAACAAAAAAACATTCATATAACCAGTGCATGGATTTATCTTGTGATCTAGCTGTAATCATTTTGAGATATTAATGTCTTGACAAGATATTTGATAACAGTTGAATGTTTATGTATCAGAATATTTAGCTTAGAACCTTCTCACTGATAGTGTTATTTGAGCAAGCCAGAACTACACCTGAGACTACAAGTTAGTTGCAGCTGGCAGTTTTTTTGCTTGATTTATGTGGTATCTTCCCGCATATATATATATATATGCAGGATTTGTCTGTGAGTGACTGTGTGGCTCTCTGTGGCTCATTTAACAATTTCAAAATCCTCGAGTACTAGGGTTCGTTCCCTGTGGTGGACTGTTTAAAAACTGTTCTCATGGTTTTCGGACAGTGGTACGAGAGTCCTGCTGGGGAAAAGAGATCAAGGCCCCACTGCAAAAAATTCTCAAAGACAGCAGTGGTACACTAGCCAACTTTAATTGAGGAGATGGCACATTATTTAATTTTTTTCTTCCAAATCACAAAATGGAAGCAGTAGTAGTGCATTGACTAGATGTTTCCCTGCCAGGGGGAAGGTCTTAGGTTTGAATCGGCATCAAAGCCAGGTTTTCTAATTGACCCTAGCACCCAGGTTTATCCAGCTGTAAAAGGGTACGATAAAATGTCCTGGCAAGCAAATGTGGCCGGCAGGGCTTTGGCCACATCAGCCACCTAAATGTTACAGCATGGCTTTGGCCACATCAGCGTCCTAACTGTAACCCACATGGCTTTGGCCACATCATCGACCTAAATGTGGTCGGCAGGGCTTTGGCCACATCAGTGACCTAAATGTGACAGCCATGGCTTTGACGACATTAGCGACCTAAATGTGACAGCCATGGCTTTGACCACATCAGCGACCTAAATGTGACAGCCATGGCTTTGACCACATTAGCGACCTAAATGTGACAGCCATGGCTTTGACCAAATCAGCGACCTCAATGTGACAGCCATGGCTTTGACCACATCAGCGACCTAAATGTGACCGACATGGCTTTGGCCACATGACCTACCAAGTACTAGTAAGTCTACTGATATAGTCTTGCCTGATATGTCCAGTGCACCAGTGGTATGAAACATTGGAACCCTTCCCATCCAGGACACACTCCTGAAGACCCAATCGGCCTCTCCACAGGAAAACAAACCACACCATTGTATTGAGATTGCATATCGGACACTGCAGATGCTGCAGCCATGTGGGTCAACAGATTCAGTTCGGTTATTAAGAACTTTTCCACTGTGGGCAACACCACCAAATACTGAACATGTGCTACAGAGGCTGTCTACATGCAGTAGAGAGATCCCATGGTTGGCCGTCTGGCATTCCGATGAAAACTAAGCTGCCTGAAACAGTGGAAGACATGAGTGGCACCAAAGATTACACAGAGGCCTTTGGCCTCTTCCTCTGAAAACCTCTGACAGGTTCCCAGTTGTTTCTAATCTATAGACATTTAAACCTAGTCCCAGGTGGTTTCACAGCAGAATCCTAAAATGGCACATTAACCACAATTAATAGGGGCGATCGAACACACAAATTGTACCAGACAAACAAACAAAAGCGAACTTAATAATAGCTAATAAAAGAGCACCAATGTATCACTTTCTAAAATGCAACATACTCAGCTGCATACTTAAATATATAGCCAGATTTCTTTAGTGTACCCAGACCGAACATAAAAGCTATACTAACATGCTTTGTGGTGCACATGGTCTCTAGTTAATCACACATAGTGACAGAGGGGGTTGAAACCAGGATTAACAAGGGGTACAGAAAGTTTTGGTTTCCCATCCTCTCATTGTTCAATATTTCCTCCACTTCACTGCTAATATTTATAAACACATATTAACTATATTACTGTGTTGGTCTAATATTTGTTGTTTTGCATGTTGTGATATTTTCATTTGGTTTGTTTGTCTCTGACATACATTGTTTTTAAAGATTTAAGGGCGGAAACTATATTTTTATGATAATGTTACATTTTACTACTTAGCTCATTATTAGTTTTGTCTTCAAAAAGTTTTTTTGATCATTGCTGCTAAAAACAATACTCACATGTGGCCTTCACATTGTTTATGATTAGTCTGTGTACTCTTTCAGTCCCACAATTTGTTACTGGCTTACCTCTGAAATTTCAGTTGTCGATTTGTGTGTTCTCTATCTTTTCGACCTTTGATCATACTACACACATCTGGTTTTCTCACTGGCCATTGACATTCTGTATATAAACACTCTGAAAACAAGGCACCCTTGATTTTGTCAGTGGTTGCCAACTTTGGACATTTTCTTGCCAAACTTTCTGTCACTGAAAGAGTTGAGATCCTTAACTTATTTAGTACTAGCCCCATTTGTTTGTTGGTGTCGGCTGACAGTTTTGTTTGTTGGTGTCGGCTGACAGTATATACACATCTGAACTTCTTGTCAGCCATGCTGTTTTGACACTAACCCATGATGCCATTCTTTTAACTCCTCCTTTCCTGTATTTGTTGTTGTTATGGCTCTTCTTCTTCTTGGCATCTACTGGCTGTAAATCCCTGGTTGTTTGTCCACATCTGGACTTTAATCTTATCCCAGAACTTGAGTTTTGCATGCACATCCATTTTACAGATCTGGCTTATTTGTATGCAGACTGTTGGTTCCTCACCTGTTAGCCAGATGCACTCTTGACTTTAAAGGAAGCATCCCTGATTAATTGATTTGTACGACAGACAGACACACACAGTTGGGGCCCCTGAACCCACGTGGGGAGTTATAACTCTTCAGACCCAACCCTATACTGGTTAGGGTAGCAGTATCCTGGTTTATAGCGATTCTAATTTAACACCTGCTTGTACCGAAAGAGTTAAACTAACTTTCAAAGCAAAGTATACATACATCGTGCAGAACGAGAGGGTGGAGAAGGTCACTGACCAACTAAGACCTCGCTCTAATCAGCACATTCTTTATATGATTTGCATTCCTGAAAGGTGACATTGGTGCAGTTTTGAAGCATGAAATAAAAGAGGGATAATTCTGGTGTGAATTGCATGCAGTCTTGGTGATGTCAACAAAAGCACACAAATGATCATTCTTTGTCCTGGAAGTTTACTTATAAAGAAAGACTGGTGGTGCATGACCAGACTGAATGGAACCATGGACAGTCATCAAATGAGTGAGACATTATTGTGGAAGCTGGCATATTGTAGTAGTTAATTTTCACCATAGTTGTATAGAAGAATGATGTGAACATCTTGGACAGATCACAAGTGTAAGGGAGATGACGTGAAAGAAATTCACTTACAAAGAGAGCTGATTACCTGTATCAGTAGGATCATTATCTGGACATGTTATGAGAAGCTGGGGTGTGTCAAACAGTTTGGCATCATGTCGTGCATGCAAGAGTCAGAAACAGAAATGATTTACAGTACTTGATACAAAAGTCATGACCACTGCCACAGAACATGGAAGATACACCATTGAAAGCTGTGCAAGATGGGATTTTGACATCACAGTCCAGCATGGAATGTTAACATCAAATTCACTACTGTAATATATGTTTTTTGTTTAAATTATTATTATTTTATTTTGTGGACCACATGCAGGCTTTGATTGCAACATCAGAAAAACACACACACACATATATATATAATGGCCTTTTGTCTTATCATTGTGGGATGCAATTTTTCATTATTTGAGGCCCTACTCAGGCTGTTGCCAGGGGCCACAATATAGCCCGGCCATAAATATGGTCTAATGGCTGAACGTGGTTTCTAGGCCTCTCTACGGGTGATCCTCATCCGCATAGTGGCACTTTGTGTCATCGGGTGTTTATCACTTGTATGATATCCTGGTGGAGAAGAAGAAGGTATGTAATGGCTTTTTCTTTGTTTTCCCTTAGAAAGGTGGTTGACACCTTGTGTTCTGGTTTGCAGATAGGCTGCATTATATCATCCAATTTCAATAAGTCCTTAATTGTTCACCATTTATGACACGCTTTTTGGGGTGGGGGCAGTGGTTTTGTTAGGTTTTTCCTACCCAGAATTCACACGGGGAAAATAATGGCATCAGAAATACTTTGTGAAGGGGGCTAATCATATCCTACACAGGCACAGGAAAAAAATTTAGCCAGAACATTTAAAGACAAAGAGTTGAACAGTAGTCACTCTGCTTCATATAGAATTGATTATATTGTACATGGGTTAAAGTAACTTCAAAAAAGTTGTGCATTGTTGAAAGCACTACCTGGTTAGTCTTATTTAATTCCACGTGATTTGTGTTTGCTCCATACATTGCATTAGCTGTCATGTGTGCATTGTGTTGTATATTGATATCAAAACGCTCACTTGTCATGTGTTATTACTGTTCATAATTGTTAATTTTGGTTTCAGACTTGGTTTCAAGATATAGTTTAGAGTGATACTTAATGAGTTGTATCCACACCTGTAATATCTGCTACAAAAACAAAACAAGCACTGAAATTGGAAATAGAGATGGATTGAGGAAGTTGAAACATTCAAGAGAAGAGCTGTAGTGAATCTTGAGGAGAGAGACCAGAGTCCCTGAACTAGATACCAAACACCCTTGTCAAAAAAGAATTCAAGATAGGTTGTTATAGAGCCAGATGGATATAGAACCCTATGTCACATAGAAAGAGCACAAATATGATGATGATATGAATCTCCAAAAGACCAACTGGCATGTAGCCAAGACTTCTGTAGTCTGCTTAGAAACATCTGTCTGCATACTTCAGTAACTCCAAGGGCTTTGTACAGATATCAGTTAATTATTGCATTTGTTCTTACCATTTTCATATTTCAATTTATACGTATTTTTGCAGGTGACGTTTTTTTTTCTTAAAGCGGCATATTTCTATGAAGTATTCAGGCTCCAAAATTTATTATGTAGACTCCATAATTATTTGGTCCTTTGAGAAGTAGAATTGACTTGCAATGAGCAGTATTTAAAAAACATGCATATACACTATGAAATATTTCATGCGGCTTTGTGTTCATGACTTTCCTCACTAAAACAGGTAGAGATTGATATTTAATTTAAACATGAGCACAGCAACTAACATTCAGTACTTAAAGTAAGGGACTCGGTTCCACACCTGCATGTGTATTGGAAATATAGGGCTAGACCTCTATTTTATAGACCACTTGGTGTTCACTAGATGCTGTGGTTAACATCATGCCGGCCGCCTAGCCAGGCCATCTAGGTATGAGTCTTTTTGCCCTCTGCCTGCTGTATTACTATAGTATGAGGCTAACTGAGAAAACAGTACTAATCCCAATTACCAATCCCCAAGGGATGTATGCATTATTACTGTGGCCACCTTTAACTCTCCAAGTCCCTCAAGATTCACATGTTGTACTTGTTGAGACGGGATGAGGGCTTCTAACAAAAAATTTTAAGTAGGTAACTTTCACAGAGGTGTAATATACAAGGGAAATAGCCAGCGGGGAAGCTGGATTTATTAAATATGCTGTGATTAAATGTTTAAATTTAAAGAACGTGTAATTTTTGGCATTCAAGAAAAAATGCTCGTCGCATCTGCCTTGTTTGGAACTGAAAGTGACATTTATCAGAAAATTGTGTGTTTATGTTGTGTGGCTGGGTGAATCTTGGAGCCTTGAGGTAATAAAGAAGAAACATCACTTAAAGAGGAGCTGGATCACAAAACCATAAGGTCCATGTAACTCCCAACAAGATAAGAGTGGTCCATTGTCAGGGGCCTGTGAGGGGGGAACTGAAGTGTCTTGTAAAGTACTGATGTCTGATCTCACTGTCACATGTGTATGTGCTACAGTAGCAGATATTACAAGTAGCACAGGCTTATCATTCATTACGGAGCATAATTTATGGTTGAGAAATAAATATTCGAGGAAATCATTTGTGGTCTTATGCTGTTGATTTGTGTTGATGATTTCCTTCTTTATCCAAATGTGTTTTCTTTTTAAATTGATGCTGAATGGAGAGAGCATGAGGAGGTGCATACCATAGCAAATAATAGGACCACTTGATTTGAGTTGGTTGAGGACCTATGCCCCTTTGGGTAAAAAGGGTAGAAGAAGAAAGAACACTGAACCCTGGTGGTATAGTGGTTATTATATTTTATTTTTTGTTGTTATATTTTGACCGATCCTGGATGACGGAAGCAGAGGACACCATTAGAACATATCATGCTAGGTGCTGAAATGGTAAGATATAGAAGAAGCACTAGTAACAAAAAATGCTGGAGCATATTGAGGTAGTAATCATCCTGGGCAGAGAATGGAGCCAAACAGCCGCTGCTGCTTGGGGAAAATTCTATTATCTACGGGCAATAAAATCTGGCAAGGTCATCTATACAGATGGCTCAGTGATTTGTGGGATACAGTGTGTTGTCGGTGGGCATATACAGCACAGGTGCTAATCCAATAATTATGAATCGAAGACTGCATTCAAAAAGTTATATTAGAGCAGCTCGTCATCATGTAGCAGGTCCTTTGCAGAACGTCGCTCTAATCACAGTCTGTCTGAAATAAACTTGGTATTAGAGCAGCTCTGGCGACAAAAAATAAACCTGCTGTCCTGGTCGAGCAGGGAAAATCAACTCTGTGAAAGGTTTACTGAAAAACGTTTTTGTTCTAAAGGGTTAGTCTTCTGTCTACATCCTCTTCAGGGCACTGTTGACACATTTGGCATTCATGGGGAATTCCATTCCTGTTGTTCTACCCGTGATATCTAATGTAATTTTAAATTACTTCCTTTGTCTACTGTCCTCCAAGTCTCCCTTTTCCATCTGCCATCCAAAGTATTGAGAGGCTTTCTACAAACATGTCCAAGTCTTCTTTCTTTGTAAATGTTTTCCAGGAATGAACATTTTGTTTTCCTGTTCAATTTTTCCTTTGGGATCTTGTGTGGCCAGAATATTTGCAGAAGACATTAGTTTGAAAAGTCTATATTTTGTTTGTAATTCCCACTGTAATTGTTTAACACTGACTGTTATATAATAGTATTCCTTAAATATTGCTAGTGTGCTATCTGAATGTTGTCTTTAAAGTCTCTTGACTTCCAAGTATTGCAAATATGTTATTTATTCTTGATGTTACATCCTTTTCAGAATCCTCATATAGAATCACTTTACTTTCGAGGTATATAAATTCGTAAACTTCTTATATTGAGTCATCGTTTAAGATAGATGACTGGATTTTCTGTTTTCTGTGTTGTTTTTTTTTCTTCTGATTACTTTAGTTGTACTGCTGCAGTATTTATCTTTGAGTCCTATATTGAGGGCCATTTTCGAAAGCCTTTCAGTCTTTTGCTGTGCATTCCCATGGCGGTTTGATATGTGACTTATGTCGTTTGTGTTGTCTAGATGTTCTTAAACTATTTTACTGCTACTATTACAAAAACTACTGCTACTATTACAACTACTACTGCTACTATTACAACAACTACTACTAATATTACTACTACTACCACCACCACAATCACTACTAAAAAAAAAAAGTAAAGGACCCTTTTCCACGCCTCTAGGCGTATAGGGAACCATCACTACTACTACTAATTTCACCACCGCCACCACCACCTTAAGTGCATTATTTCAACTAATATGATATGTATAAACAAATACTTATAGAAGAACCAGGTTGTAGCACAGTGTCATGGTTTTCCATATTTGTTTTGCGCTTCTTGTGTGGCTTGGAAGATTAATATATTCATGTTTTTTGCAGTTTTCTGCTACAATATTTATCTGTGTCTTTCTTAGTCTTCTTCTCGCCGTCCTCTCAGATGTTCTGCTGAAAAAAGTCTCATATGCAGTTTGGTCTGGCTGCATTCTCACCAGATAGCTTAAACATTTCATTCTTTGTCCGTCAATATAATCCAGACATGGTCGTATTCCTCCTTTCTCTCTAATGCTGGTATTCGTAACCCTGTCTCTTCTTGTGTTGTTAGTGACACCGCGGGGATGTCGCACTTCACGTGTACTTTTCTGTTCTATTTCCGTTTCCATTATCAATGTCTCGCACTGATAACATGAAGCAGTTGCTCTTCGTTCGTTCGTTCAATTTCAGTAAACTGCATTCCACCTCTGACATGGGAGTCTGCATTGTCTTATTTAGTATCGGTCTTAATTATTGCAACAAATTAATTTGCTGTTTTATTGCACATTGTTAGGTGCAAGTAATTTACGTCTTTCCCGTCTGCCGGCCAGGTCGTGACCGTAACATTGTGCAGGCTTAAATCTGATTAGGTCATGTATTCAGTATTGTGCAATCCGTTGGTGGTGTTACTGACATTGTTAAGTAGGTAAGTTGTATCCCACCAGGACATCACACAAGCAATCAACAACCGGTGACACAAAGTGCCACCACGTGGACGAGGATCACCTGTGGAGAGGTCCAGGAAACACCGTTCAGCCGTTAGGCCATATTTTAGGGCTGGTTTAATTAGGGCCCCCGTCAAAGGCCAGGGTGATGAATGCTTTTTTTCGACTGTGACCAACGTGGTGGTGTCAATTGTAGATTCAGAAAATGTCACGATTCCCATCGTCGCAATGTTGGTGGTGCCCCTATGTGATTAAAATTGATTCCGTGGGCAACTGCTGATCTGTTGGTGACTTCTGCTACCATCAATGATGAACTGCATTTCTAATGTCGGACTGTTTGTGTTAGCACTTCAGATGGCTACCGTATGCTTTAATACGAATGTTGCTAGATATGCTGAGACAGCAGTCTGTCAATCTTTCCATAAGGGACTGTGATAAACATTCTGAGTGTTTTTTTGGAGCTGAGCAAAGATGGGGTGACCCGTTTGCTATGAAGCTGAAACTAAGACTACCAGACTACCAGAGTGGGGCTTCAAAATGACAAAAAATTGTATCCCACATGGGGACGACGATAACCAAGAATACTGCCATTGACTGGGCTAAGCTATTCATGGAGATGCTGCTGTACCAGTTCTTCGTACTGTTTTAGTAGCTGTTGTCCCGCCATTATGTACTCAGTTGCTATGGCGATCTTGACCAGGCTTCATCAGCGTTGTCGGTATGTCGTCATCATCCATTTCTCCAAAGGAGATGTTTCAGGTCGTCATTCTGTTGCTTGCTAGGAATGCATGGACTGGGAGCAACAGGGCACGGCAGGGAGATAATGCAGGCAGGTCAGTGGTCCAGGTTTGAGTCCCCAGCGTTTCAGGGTGGTTCCGATAAAGTTTGTGGGCTGGCGAACAATCAGTGCCTGACACTGTTCAGAGCTGTATGGTTGACAAGAAGGTTGTAGTAGAGAATACTACATTGTATCAATGACGAGAAGGTTGTCGTAGAGAATACTACATTGTATCAATGACGAGAAGGTTGTAGTAGAGAATACTACATTGTACCACTGACAAGAAGGTTGTAGTAGAGAATACTAAATTGTACCACTGACAAGAAGGTTGTAGTAGAGAATACTACATTGTATCAATGACAAGAAGGTTGTAGTAGAGAATACTACATTGTACCAATGACGAGAAGGTTGTAGTAGAGAATACTACATTGTACCAATGACAAGAAGGTTGTAGTAGAGAATACTACATTGTACCACTGACAAGAAGGTTGTCGTAGAGAATACTACATTGTACCACTGACAAGAAGGTTGTCGTAGAGAATACTACATTGTACCACTGACAAGAAGGTTGTAGTAGAGAATACTACATTGTACCACTGACAAGAAGGTTGTCGTAGAGAATACTACATTGTACCACTGACAAGAAGGTTGTCGTAGAGAATACTACATTGTATCACTGACAAGAAGGTTGTCGTAGAGAATACTACATTGTACCACTGACAAGAAGGTTGTCGTAGAGAATACTACATTGTATCAATGACAAGAAGGTTGTAGTAGAGAATACTACATTGTATCAATGACGAGAAGGTTGTCGTAGAGAATACTACATTGTACAATAGTTCCCAATAAGCTGACTTCAGAACATATGTTGTGATTTTAACAGATTCAGAAAGCATGCTGAGAAAGGGGGAGAATGTATCAATGACGAGAAGGTTGTCGTAGAGAATACTACATTGTATCAATGACGAGAAGGTTGTAGTAGAGAATACTACATTGTACCACTGACAAGAAGGTTGTAGTAGAGAATACTACATTGTACCACTGACAAGAAGGTTGTAGTAGAGAATACTACATTGTATCAATGACAAGAAAGTTGTAGTAGAGAATACTACATTGTACCAATGACGAGAAGGTTGTAGTCGAGAATACTACATTGTACCAATGACAAGAAGGTTGTAGTAGAGAATACTACATTGTACCACTGACACGAAGGTTGTCGTAGAGAATACTACATTGTACCACTGACAAGAAGGTTGTCGTAGAGAATACTACATTGTACCACTGACAAGAAGGTTGTAGTAGAGAATACTACATTGTACCACTGACAAGAAGGTTGTCGTAGAGAATACTACATTGTACCACTGACAAGAAGGTTGTAGTAGAGAATACTACATTGTATCACTGACAAGAAGGTTGTCGTAGAGAATACTACATTGTACCACTGACAAGAAGGTTGTCGTAGAGAATACTACATTGTATCAATGACGAGAAGGTTGTAGTAGAGAATACTACATTGTACCACTGACAAGAAGGTTGTCGTAGAGAATACTACATTGTATCACTGACAAGAAGGTTGTCGTAGAGAATACTACATTGTACCACTGACAAGAAGGTTGTCGTAGAGAATACTACATTGTACCAATGACGAGAAGGTTGTAGTAGAGAATACTACATTGTATCACTGACAAAAAGGTTGTCGTAGAGAATACTACATTGTATCAATGACAAGAAGGTTGTTGTAGAGAATACTACATTGTACCACTGACAAGAAGGTTGTAGTAGAGAATACTACATTGTACCACTGACGAGAAGGTTGTCGAAGAGAATACTACATTGTACCAATGACAAGAAGTTTGTAGTAGAGAATACTACATTGTATCAATGACAAGAAGGTTGTCGTAGAGAATACTACATTGTACCAATGACAAGAAGGTTGTAGTAGAGAATACTACATTGTATCAATGACAAGAAGGTTGTAGTAGAGAATACTACATTGTACCACTGACGAGAAGGTTGTAGTAGAGAATACTACATTGTACCAATGACAAGAAGGTTTTAGTAGAGAATACTACATTGTATCAATGACAAGAAGGTTGTCGTAGAGAATACTACATTGTATCAATGACAAGAAGGTTGTTGTAGAGAATACTACATTGTACCACTGACAAGAAGGTTGTAGTAGAGAATACTACATTGTACCACTGACGAGAAGGTTGTAGTAGAGAATACTACATTGTACCACTGACAAGAAGGTTGTAGTAGAGAATACTACATTGTACCAATGACGAGAAGGTTGAAGTAGAGAATACTACATTGTATCAATGACAAGAAGGTTGTAGTAGAGAATACTACATTGTACCACTGACAAGAAGGTTGTAGTAGAGAATACTACATTGTACCACTGACAAGAAGGTTGTAGTAGAGAATACTACATTGTACTAATGACGAGAAGGTTGTAGTAGAGAATACTACATTGTACCACTGACAAGAAAGTTGTAGTAGAGAATACTACATTGTACCAATGACGAGAAGGTTGTAGTAGAGAATACTACATTGTACCACTGACAAGAAGGTTGTAGTAGAGAATACTACATTGTACCAATGACAAGAAGGTTGTAGTAGAGAATACTACATTGTACCACTGACAAGAAGGTTGTAGTAGAGAATACTACATTGTACCAATGACGAGAAGGTTTTAGTAGAGAATACTACATTGTACCACTGACAAGAAGGTTTTAGTAGAGAATACTACATTGTACCAATGACAAGAAGGTTGTAGTAGAGAATACTACATTGTACTAATGACGAGAAGGTTGTAGTAGAGAATACTACATTGTACCACTGACAAAAAGGTTGAAGTAGAGAATACTACATTGTACCACTGACAAGAAGGTTGTAGTAGAGAATACTACATTGTACCAATGACGAGATGGTTGTAGTAGAGAATACTACATTGTACCAATGACAAGAAGGTTTTAGTAGAGAATACTACATTGTACCAATGACAAGAAAGTTGTAGTAGAGAATACTACATTGTACCACTGACAAGAAGGTTGTAGTAGAGAATACTACATTGTACTAATGACGAGAAGGTTGTAGTAGAGAATACTACATTGTACCACTGACAAGAAGGTTGAAGTAGAGAATACTACATTGTACCACTGACAAGAAGGTTGTAGTAGAGAATACTACATTGTACCAATGACGAGAAGGTTGTAGTAGAGAATACTACATTGTACCAATGACCAGAACGTTGTAGTAGAGAATACTACATTGTACTAATGACGAGAAGGTTGTAGTAGAGAATACTACATTGTACTAATGACGAGAAGGTTGTAGTAGAGAATACTACATTGTACCACTGACAAGAAGGTTGTAGTAGAGAATACTACATTGTACCAATGACAAGAAGGTTGTAGTAGAGAATACTACATTGTACCAATGACAAGAAGGTTGTAGTAGAGAATACTACATTGTACCAATGACGAGAAGGTTGAAGTAGAGAATACTACATTGTACCAATGACAAGAAGGTTTTAGTAGAGAATACTACATTGTACCACTGACAAGAAGGTTGTAGTAGAGAATACTACATTGTACTAATGACGAGAAGGTTGTAGTAGAGAATACTACATTGTACCACTGACAAGAAGGTTGAAGTAGAGAATACTACATTGTACCACTGACAAGAAGGTTGTAGTAGAGAATACTACATTGTACTAATGACGAGAAGGTTTTAGTAGAGAATACTACATTGTACCAATGACAAGAACGTTGTAGTAGAGAATACTACATTGTACTAATGACGAGAAGGTTGTAGTAGAGAATACTACATTGTACCAATGAGGAGAAGGTTGTAGTAGAGAAAACTACATTGTACCAATGACAAGAAGGTTGTAGTAGAGAATACTACATTGTACCAATGACGAGAAGGTTGTAGTAGAGAAAACTACATTGTACCAATGACGAGAAGGTTGTAGTAGAGAATACTACATTGTACCAATGACAAGAAGGTTGTAGTAGAGAATACTACATTGTACCACTGACAAGAAGGTTTTAGTAGAGAATACTACATTGTACCAATGACAAGAAGGTTGTAGTAGAGAATACTACATTGTACTAATGACGAGAAGGTTGTAGTAGAGAATACTACATTGTACCACTGGCGAGAAGGTTGAAGTAGAGAATACTACATTGTACCACTGAAAAGAAGGTTTTAGTAGAGAATACTACATTGTACTAATGATGAGAAGGTTGTAGTAGAGAATACTACATTGTACCACTGACAAGAAGGTTGAAGTAGAGAATACTACATTGTACCACTGACAAGAATGTTGTAGTAGAGAATACTACATTGTACCACTGACAAGAACGTTGTAGTAGAGAATACTACATTGTACCAATGACAAGAATGTTGTAGTAGAGAATACTACATTGTACCAATGACGAGAAGGTTGTAGTAGAGAATACTACATTGTACCACTGACAAGAAGGTTGAAGTAGAGAATACTACATTGTACCACTGACAAGAAGGTTGTAGTAGAGAATACTACATTGTACTAATGACGAGAAGGTTGTAGTAGAGAATACTACATTGTACCGATGACAAGAACGTTGTAGTAGAGAATACTACATTGTACTAATGACGAGAAGGTTGTAGTAGAGAATACTACATTGTACCAATGACGAGAAGGTTGTAGTAGAGAAAACTACATTGTACCAATGACAAGAAGGTTGTAGTAGAGAATACTAAATTGTACCAATGACGATAAGGTTGTAGTAGAGAAAACTACATTGTACCAATGACGAGAAGGTTGTAGTAGAAAATACTACATTGTACCAATGACAAGAAGGTTGTAGTAGAGAATACTACATTGTTCCACTGACAAGAAGGTTTTAGTAGAGAATACTACATTGTACCAATGACAAGAAGGTTGTAGTAGGGAATACTACATTGTACTAATGACGAGAAGGTTGTAGTAGAGAATACTACATTGTACCACTGGCGAGAAGGTTGAAGTAGAGAATACTACATTGTACCACTGAAAAGAAGGTTGTAGTAGAGAATACTACATTGTACTAATGATTAGAAGGTTGTAGTAGAGAATACTACATTGTACCACTGACAAGAAGGTTGAAGTAGAGAATACTACATTGTACCACTGACAAGAATGTTGTAGTAGAGAATACTACATTGTACCACTGACAAGAACGTTGTAGTAGAGAATACTACATTGTACCACTGACAAGAAGGTTTTAGTAGAGAATACTACATTGTACCAATGACAAGAAGGTTGTAGTAGAGAATACTACATTGTACTAATGACGAGAAGGTTGTAGTAGAGAATACTATAAGAATAAACTCACAGGGAGCAAGTACAGCGGGGATCTACAGTCATCAGTAGAAATTATCCTCTTTCGACACACGTTTCGGCCCACGATTCCTAAACGTATTCGGAGGTGGGCCCACCTGAGTTCATGAAGCTCAGGGCTGCTTCCCCGCTGCACAGAATTACCGGATGGTGTTACTATTTCGGCCTTCTGCTAATATTCTGCTTGGCACCCGGCTGTGCCTTTACTACTGTCCCGAACTCGCGGGAGCAGTGTTCATATATTACATTACCAAATTTAGTAAGCTTGTCGCCTAGCGGCTTCTTGTTTAGAGTTTGTTTAAGTATCTCACATAATGTAACCTCCAACTTACACCACACCACCTTCTCGCTCGCAGGTGGAAACCTGATCTTGGAACGCACTTCTTCAGAAATCATCAAAGGTGCTCCTCCGCAGTCGACGTCATAGGCCTCTCCGGGCGAGTGGGGTTCACCCTGCCCGTCGTACCCTGACGACTCAGAAACTACCACAGGAGTGGTAGTTTTGCGACGGCGTTTACTGCGTGGAGCACCCTCGCATTTCATTCTTCCGGCATGCGTTCTCAGACCATGCAACCCCGTGAAGCTTTTCCCACATGTACAGAGCCAGCCCGGACGTTGGGCGAGTGTCTCAGTCCGGGGGCTAGCAAAGTCATCAACGAGGGTATCAATCAGATTAGGCCCTTCATTCTCCCCCCCCCCCCCCTTTCGGAGGGCCCTGGTGGCATATTTCATTGTGGTCGTACGAAATCGGAGGTATTATACTGTGTTAGGGGTGATCAACCCGGTCCACAGTCGACATCTGTCTCCAGATGTCAGTTTATCCCCCCGGCGATACCGGGGGGCCAGTCTTTCCAAAGGTGTCAAAAGGTCTTTCCCGATAGTCACCAGTCTTTCCTGGTAGTCTTGTGGGCTAGCCACGTACAATAAGAATAAACTCACAGGGAGCAAGTACAGCGGGGATCTACAGTCATCAGTAGAAATTATCCTCTTTCGACACACGTTTCGGCCCACGATTCCTAAACGTATTCGGAGGTGGGCCCACCTGAGTTCATGAAGCTCAGGGCTGCTTCCCCGCTGCACAGAATTACCGGATGGTGTTACTATTTCGGCCAGAGACAAGACGACTTAGTGGTTTCGAAGGAGGTACTGTGAGATAAGACGCCGCCACGGCAGCGTAATTAGAACAGTCCGCATGCCTGGACGACCGAGCGACAAGCTTATTTTGGTTTACCGGACACATGTTAGACTTTTATTAGCAGTTGGCAGAGGAACACTGGCAGACAATTCGGACACGATGGACTTTCAAAGGGATAAGAAACTCTTTTCCACTAGATACCCGGACCAGCTCACCGAGGCCCGTCCCCTACGTTGTTGCGCTGCGTCCACAACCAGCTAGAGGCCCTTTCGGCCACCTCTCCCAGTTTTTTGAGTGTTCGTTTCCGTTCATTACCGCGCAATCCTAATTCTTTTACCACATTGTAGAGCGAAGTGGGAAAAACGAGGCCTCTCGCTCCCACTTCGACGGCAAATACCCTTACTGTGTAAGCCTCGTTTCTCCTCAAACCGGCTGCTAAATCACTGTACTTTTCGAGCTTGTACAAATGATTCTCCTCCATACGCGACTCAAACGGGACCGTCAACTCAATCAGGATGAGTTGCCGTTTTTGCGCAGAATGGAGAACGATGTCCGGTCGCAGGCCGGTTTTACGGATCAACTCGGGATACCGTTCATGGCCTGGCAGATCAACCGCCAGTAACCAGTCCCTCGCAGAGTCTAGTACAGATGGAGCGAATGCGTTTTTGTTGACCTTACCAATTGGAACCTGCCCAGCCTTGAGGAAACGAATGGGGGCGATACTAGAACTGGCTCTGGCGTTAGCCCTCATTCTAGCCTGGTCGACAACGGCTGCTAACTCCTTTAGCACCTTGTTGTGGCGCCAGGTATATCGGCCTTGACCTAGGGCTTTCCTGCACGCGGACAGGACGTGCTCAAGAGTTTGTTTTGATTTGCACAACGGGCAAGTCGGATCGTTGGTCGCAGACCATTTAACCATGTTGACACCGGACGGTAATACATCGTACGCCGAACGAACGATAAAGCTCAGTCGCAGCGGGGTCATCCGCCAGATCTCACCCCATGTGAGTATTCTAGGCAATGCGCTCTCCAGGCTGACCCAATGGCCCTGCTGCGACTGCTGGGCTGCTTTCTGGACCCGAACCTCGTTTTCGTTGTCCCTCACCGTTTGTATCACCATGTCTCGGCGCTCTTTGGCTGAGGCCTTTGACCACCAATTGACTTTCCCGTGCCCTAGGCCTCGACGGTCGGTTTGTGTGTAACCCATTACCTCCTTCAATTTTAGTGCGTTCTGAGCAGATTCAATCGCATCGAGGACCCTCCACTTCTGACCAGTCTTTAGAGCGGGCTGGACAGCGATGACATTTGGGTCTGAAGACTCGCGCAGAAGCATGGCGAGCCTTACTTTGCCGACTTTAAACTCTTCGGTTATTGACTTGAACGGAAGTACCAGCTTAGCCTGTTTACAATACAGAGCCACGTCGGTCAGACAAGGCGGTGCACCAATCCACTTTCTTAAGGCTGTGTTGATTTTTTCTCCATGGCTTCCACTGCAGTCATCGTCACCTCGTAGACTGACAGTGGCCATAGGAGTTTCGGAATCAACATGAATTGGAGACACCATACCTTGAATTTCCCGACCAGCCTGCATCGCTCGATCGCGAGCAGGCCTGTAGCCAGTGACTCGTGTATTCGCCGGACCTCCGCTCTATCAGATAACTTCGAATCGTAAACGCGACCGAGACTCTTCACCGGTTCCTCCAGAACCGTGGGGATCTTGTTCCTTGCCACCGTAAAACTGGTTGCCACCACACCGACCCTTATTGATTGACAGACTCCTCGACTTCTGCGGTTTGAACTGCATTCCGCTCCATTGGACCACCGCGTCCAATCTTTTCAGGATCGTGCGGGCAGACTCCTCGCTGCCCGTTATAATAGTCGTGTCATCCATAAAGGCACGTAATGGTGGCATCCAGTGGTCCCCAATTTGAAGGCCCTGTCCGTAGCCGGCCGCCCCGTCTAACACGATCTGCATTGCCATGACAAACAGTATGGGTGAGATCGTACAGCCCATAGCTATCCCAATCTGCAACTCAGTCCACCTCGTGGTAAACGTCGAGGTAGAGAAGCGCAAAGCGAACTTAGAGAAATATTGCTCGACCATTTGACTGATCTGTGTCGGTACGTGAAACATGCGAAGGGCTCGCCACAGTAGCCTATGAGGGACTGCCCCGTAGGCGTTGGCTAAGTCCAACCATATTACGTGCAATTGTGTTCTCTCATGCTTGGCTCTCTGGATAGCCTCCCAAATCATGGTCGCGTGTTCAAGGCACCCAGGAACGCCTGGGATACCACCCTTCTGAACACTCGTATCTATGTACTTATTAGTCATCAGATACTGTGTGAGCCGGCGAGCCATGACTGAGAAGAATATCTTACCCTCGACATTCAACAGCGAGATGGGCCTGAATTGGGAAAGACTCTTCGAGTCCTGCTCTTTGGGAATGTAGACCCCATTTGCCTTTGACCACTCTGGACATATGTGATTGCGGATCCACGCTTGTCTCAACAAGACGTGAAGCATTTTAAGGATTTTCGGGCAACGCTTGTAAAGAACGTACGGAACACCGTTCGGACCTGGGGCAGACTTGCCGCTGGCTTTTTTCACAACGTCCTCAACCTCAGACCAAAGGGTAGGTACCATTTTAAATGGTACCTTCGGCACCGAAGGCTGTTTGAGTCCGCTAAGGATCTCTGGATTGTCATCGAGAGGCTCTCTCCTCTTTTTATCCGAGTACATCTTGCGTAGATGTAGCTCTAGTTCTTCCTGACTGACAACCAGAGTCCCAGACTTCGGTTGCTCGAATAGACCTCGGGCAAACTGATACGGGTCCCTAAAGAATTTCTCTCGCTCCCTTTTGGTTCTACGTCTGTTGTTACAGAAACGCTCGGCACGACAGAGGGCACTGTGTTTGTTCTTTAAATGCAACCAAACTTCGTACAGCCCCTCCCGTTCGCTGCCTGTAGCGGCTTTGAACCGTTTTCTGAGGGCATTCTTGTCTGCCCGACACTTCAGAATGTCCCTCTGCCTTCTGCTAATATTCTGCTTGGCACCCGGCTGTGCCTTTACTACTGTCCCGAACTCGCGGGAGCAGTGTTCATATATTACATCACCAAATTTAGTAAGCTTGTCGCCTAGCGGCTTCTTGTTTAGAGTTTGTTTAAGTATCTCACATAATGTAACCTCCAACTTACACCACACCACCTTCTCGCTCGCAGGTGGAAACCTGATCTTGGAACGCACTTCTTCAGAAATCATCAAAGGTGCTCCTCCGCAGTCGACGTCATGGGCCTCTCCGGGCGAGTGGGGTTCACCCTGCCCGTCGTACCCTGACGACTCAGAAACTACCACAGGAGTGGTAGTTTTGCGACGGCGTTTACTGCGTGGAGCACCCTCGCATTTCATTCTTCCGGCATGCGTTCTCAGACCATGCAACCCCGTGAAGCTTTTCCCACATGTACAGAGCCAGCCCGGACGTTGGGCGAGTGTCTCAGTCCGGGGGCTAGCAAAGTCATCAACGAGGGTATCAATCAGATTGGGCCCTTCATTCTCTCCCCCCCCCCCCTTTCGGAGGGCCCTGGGGGCATATTTCATTGTGGTCGTACGAAATCGGAGGTATTATACTGTGTTAGGGGTGATCAACCCGGTCCACAGTCGACATCTGTCTCCAGATGTCAGTTTTTATCCCCCCGGCGATACCGGGGGGCCAGTCTTTCCAAAGGTGTCAAAAGGTCTTTCCCGATAGTCACCAGTCTTTCCTGGTAGTCTTGTGGGCTAGCCACGTACAATAAGAATAAACTCACAGGGAGCAAGTACAGCGGGGATCTACAGTCATCAGTAGAAATTATCCTCTTTCGACACACGTTTCGGCCCACGATTCCTAAACGTATTCGGAGGTGGGCCCACCTGAGTTCATGAAGCTCAGGGCTGCTTCCCCGCTGCACAGAATTACCGGATGGTGTTACTATTTCGGCCAGAGACAAAACGACTTAGTGGTTTCGAAGGAGGTACTGTGAGATAAGACGCCGCCACGGCAGCGTAATTAGAACAGTCCGCATGCCTGGACGACCGAGCGACAAGCTTATTTTGGTTTACCGGACACATGTTAGACTTTTATTAGCAGTTGGCAGAGGAACACTGGCAGACAATTCGGACACGATGGACTTTCAAAGGGATAAGAAACTCTTTTCCACTAGATACCCGGACCAGCTCACCGAGGCCCGTCCCCTACGTTGTTGCGCTGCGTCCACAACCAGCTAGAGGCCCTTTCGGCCACCTCTCCCAGTTTTTTGAGTGTTCGTTTCCGTTCATTACCGCGCAATCCTAATTCTTTTACCACATTGTAGAGCGAAGTGGAAACGAGGCCTCTCGCTCCCACTTCGACGGCAAATACCCTTACTGTGTAAGCCTCGTTTCTCCTCAAACCGGCTGCTAAATCACTGTACTTTTCGAGCTTGTACAAATGATTCTCCTCCATACGCGACTCAAACGGGACCGTCAACTCAATCAGGATGAGTTGCCGTTTTTGCGCAGAATGGAGAACGATGTCCGGTCGCAGGCCGGTTTTACGGATCAACTCGGGATACCGTTCATGGCCTGGCAGATCAACCGCCAGTAACCAGTCCCTCGCAGAGTCTAGTACAGATGGAGCGAATGCGTTTTTGTTGACCTTACCAATTGGAACCTGCCCAGCCTTGAGGAAACGAATGGGGGCGATACTAGAACTGGCTCTGGCGTTAGCCCTCATTCTAGCCTGGTCGACAACGGCTGCTAACTCCTTTAGCACCTTGTTGTGGCGCCAGGTATATCGGCCTTGACCTAGGGCTTTCCTGCACGCGGACAGGACGTGCTCAAGAGTTTGTTTTGATTGTACCACTGAAAAGAAGGTTGTAGTAGAGAATACTACATTGTACTAATGATGAGAAGGTTGTAGTAGAGAATACTACATTGTACCACTGACAAGAAGGTTGAAGTAGAGAATACTACATTGTACCACTGACAAGAATGTTGTAGTAGAGAATACTACATTGTACCACTGACAAGAACGTTGTAGTAGAGAATACTACATTGTACCAATGACAAGAATGTTGTAGTAGAGAATACTACATTGTACCAATGACGAGAAGGTTGTAGTAGAGAATACTACATTGTACCACTGACAAGAACGTTGTAGTAGAGAATACTACATTGTACCAATGACAAGAATGTTGTAGTAGAGAATACTACATTGTACTACTGACAAGAAGGTTGTAGTAGAGAATACTACATTGTACCAATGACAAGAAGGTTGTAGTAGAGAATACTACATTGTACCAATGACGAGAAGGTTGTAGTAGAGAATACTACATTGTACCAATGACAAAAAGGTTTTAGTAGAGAATACTACATTGTACCACTGACAAGAAGGTTGTAGTAGAGAATACTACATTGTACTAATGACGAGAAGGTTGTAGTAGAGAAAACTACATTGTACCACTGACAAGAAGGTTGAAGTAGAGAATACTACATTGTACCACTGACAAGAAGGTTGTAGTAGAGAATACTACATTGTACTAATGACGAGAAGGTTGTAGTAGAGAATACTACATTGTACCACTGACAAGAAGGTTGTAGTAGAGAATACTACATTGTACTAATGACGAGAAGGTTGTAGTAGAGAATACTACATTGTACCAATGACAAGAACGTTGTAGTAGAGAATACTACATTGTACTAATGACGAGAAGGTTGTAGTAGAGAATACTACATTGTACCAATGACGAGAAGGTTGTAGTAGAGAAAACTCTATTGTACCAATGACAAGAAGGTTGTAGTAGGGAATACTACATTGTACCAATGACAAGAAGGTTGTAGTAGAGAATACTACATTGTACCACTGACAAGAAGGTTTTAGTAGAGAATACCACATTGTACCAATGACAAGAAGGTTGTAGTAGAGAATACTACATTGTACTAATGACGAGAAGGTTGTAGTAGAGAATACTACATTGTACCACTGACAAGAACGTTGTAGTAGAGAATACTACATTGTACCAATGACAAGAATGTTGTAGTAGAGAATACTACATTGTACTAATGACGAGAAGGTTGTAGTAGAGAATACTACATTGTACCACTGACAAGAAGGTTGTAGTAGAGAATACTACATTGTACTAATGACGAGAAGGTTGAAGTAGAGAATACTACATTGTACCACTGACAAGAAGGTTGTAGTAGAGAATACTACATTGTACCAATGACAAGAAGGTTGTAGTAGAGAATACTACATTGTACCAATGACGAGAAGGTTGTAGTAGAGAATACTACATTGTACCAATGACAAGAAGGTTTTAGTAGACAATACTACATTGTACCACTGACAAGAAGGTTGTAGTAGAGAATACTACATTGTACTAATGACGAGAAGGTTGTAGTAGAGAATACTACATTGTACCACTGACAAGAAGGTTGAAGTAGAGAATACTACATTGTACCACTGACAAGAAGGTTGTAGTAGAGAATACTACATTGTACCAAAGACGAGAAGGTTGTAGTAGAGAATACTACATTGTACCAATGACAAGAACGTTGTAGTAGAGAATACTACATTGTACTAATGACGAGAAGGTTGTAGTGGAGAATACTACATTGTACCAATGACGAGAAGGTTGTAGTAGAGAAAACTACATTGTACCAATGACAAGAAGGTTGTAGTAGAGAATACTACATTGTACCAATGACAAGAAGGTTGTAGTAGAGAATACTACATTGTACCACTGACAAGAAGGTTTTAGTAGAGAATACTACATTGTACCAATGACAAGAAGGTTGTAGTAGAGAATACTACATTGTACTAATGACGAGAAGGTTGTAGTAGAGAATACTACATTGTACCACTGGCGAGAAGGTTGGGTGATACCTGGCGCCGATAATTCCACCCCTCCCCCCAACCACACACACGTCTACACAAACAAACATTCTCGCCACATACACCCACACACATTTGCTGCCATGTTGTGGTTTCCTTAGTGATGACACCTGGGCCTTCCCCCTGCCCCACCCTATGCCACTGCCTTCACCTTATAGGCCACTGCTGAACTTTGCCAGTTCGTTTTGTGGGTGTGCTTTCTTCACGGTATATCAGGCTCGCCGCTACACAGAAAACACAGCCTCCTCCACCTCTAATAATTTTCTAAAGATGCCAGAGCCATATTTAAGTGCGCAATATTAATAATAATAATGAATATTAAAGTAATATTATTATGTGCTGAATTGCAAATAATAGAAACATTATTTTTTATGTAAACAACCATCCAATTATGCTGTATTATGTGGAAAATTTAATGGACGACTGAAGAGGGGAAAGAAAGAGATGAAAAACTGTAGACTAAACGAAGATATTCTAAGAGAGGATAAAGACATTCAGGAGCGATATAGGGTGATCGCGAGGGACAGGTACAATGCAATACTAAAAATACAAACTACAAACGATCAGTAGGAAATGCTGAAAGAGTCTGTCCATCAAACAAGCAAAGAGATTTTACCAGAAAGAAGACAAATAGCTAATCAGAAATGGATGAACGAAGAAATTTTAAAGTTAATGGGTGACAGAAAGCAGTGTATGAATGACAAAGAAGAATATGACAAGATGAATAAAGAAAAAAGGCATTAGTGTATAAAGGCAAAAGAAGAGTGGCTAAATGAACAATGCAATAAAATTGAACACAGTCCTGTTAAAGATGTGCATAAAAAAATTAACGATCCAACTGGAAGAAAGATACGAGTAAACAGAGGATGTCTGAAATCAAAAGCAGGAGAGATCTTAATGGAGGAAGATTATATAATAACTAGATGGAATGAATACATAAAAGAGTTATATGATGGAAAGAGAGCAGAATTACCAGAAGAAAGAAATTTAATAGGTACGTCGATACTAAAGGAAGAAGTTAGCGATGCTATTAAACACACGAAGAAAGGAAAGTCAACTGGGCCAGATGAAATTTCAGTAGAAGAATTAGAAGTACTGGGCGAATTCGGGGTAGAAATATCAACTAAACTGTTGAATGACATTTATAACACTGGGTACATTCCAAGTGATATGATGAAATCTGTATTTATTGCTTTACCCAAAAGACCAGGAGCAATTGAGTGTGAAGAATTTCGTACAGTCAACTTAATAAATCATGTCGCAAATTACTACTTATAATGAGAAGAGCAAAAAGAAAAAAAAAAAGAATGGAAATGAGTGAAGAACAGCATGGATTTATGGAAGGTAAAGGGAAAAGTAATGCAAAATACATATTACGAACACTGATAGAAAGATCAATGAACATACAAAAGGACTTTGTGCTTTATAGCTTATACTAACGCATTTGACAAAGTTAAACATGAAGAAATTATAAAAATTTTGGAAGGCATCAATGTAGACGGGAAAGATCTCAGAATAATTAAAAACATTTACTGGAACCAAGTAGCTGCAATTAAAGTGGGAAACAGATTGGGTACTTTTGAACAGATAAAGCAAGGAGTAAGACAACGATGTGTCTTATCCCCAGACCTGTTTTCTGTATATAGTGAAATACTTTTCAGGAAAGTTAAAGAGAATGCAGGAGTAAGAGTTGGAAGATACAATATAAACGATTTGCGTTATGCAGACGATACAGTTTTGATAGCTGAAAATGCAACTGAATTACAATTGCTGGATATTGTGGGGATGGAGAGTGCCAAGAAAGGACTTTCATTGAATATTAGGAAAATAGAAGTAGTGGTTATATCAAAGAAGAAGATGATTCCACGTTGTGATATTTCAATTGAAGGAAAAAGACTTAACCAAGTCAATAAATTTCAATATTTGGGAACAATAATATCATCAGATGGAAAATGTGTGACAGAGATTAAAAGCAGAATAGGTTGAAAATGAACAATATCTTATGCAATAAAACGCTTTCATCTAATGTCAGAAAGAGGGTACTAAAATGTTACATAGAACCTGTTCTGTTGTATGGCATCGAATCTTGGAATGTCACTGAACAAATTAAGAAGAATTTTGAAGCAACAGAGATGTGGTTTCTGAGACGAATGTTACGAATATCTTGGACAGCCTGAGTAACTTACAACGATTGCTTGGAAGAGGCCAATGAAAGAAGATCTTTATATACAACAATAAGAAAGAGACGAACACTGTTCTTTGGCAACATAATGAGAAAAGAGACGTTAGAGAACATCGTGACAACTGGAAAAATCAGTGGAAAGCGGTGTAGAGGCAGACCAAGAGAGAAGATGCTGGATGGGGTAAAACGAACAGATCTGTTCCAGTCAACCAGGGATCGTGATCTGTGCGCCTACGCCAGTTGGCAGGGCACATGATGATGGTGTTGCTGTTATTGTAGCTAAGGGAGACAACCATCACATTTACAACTTCTTTGTTTGACAAGATTTATGTACCTGAATTCGCAAGCCACTTTATTGTAGATTTGTGTAATCTTTTCCAACATGTATGCAGATCAGCAGGCCTTAAATCATTCAAACAGGGCTCAAAATTACCATATTGCTAGATATTAAACGTCAGTATATTGCAGAAGTGCGAGTTAAATGCAGAGCAAAAAACACTTCTATAAATTAAAGGTTCAAGTGGGTTTCAATGTGTGTCTGTCACTATGCTTATCTAGTTTCGTCCTTTTTAGGACGAAATTTTTTGTTATTTGAAGCCCCACCCTGGCTTTTGCCAGAGGCCGCAACATAGGCAGGCCATAAACATGGCCAATTGTCTGAACGCGGTTTCTGGGACCTCTCCACGGCGATTCTCATCCATATGGTGGCACTTTGTGTCATCGGGTGTTTATCGCTTGTGTGATGTCCTGGTGGGGTAGAAAGTCAGTCAGTCAGTCGGGTTTTAATGAATTTCCGGATTGTATTTTTCGAGGGGGGAAGTTGCCAGTGCACCAGCTGCTACGACCCTTATGTTCTGAATAAATAGAAGAGTGCGAATGTCCAAGAAAGTCGGCAAGTCACAGTCGCACAGAAATAAGTAAAGCACTTATGTTGGTCATACATAGATTTCTAAATCTACATATGTTCACAATTCTTCATGTGGGATTATTTATTGTTTTTTAAACCTTTTGTAGTGCTCGGGCAGTTGTACAAGAGTCGCACCGTGGAAGAATGTGGGGTCTCGCCACGTAATAATCACAAAGATAGCTGCTGGTACACTGCAGCAAACTGGCGCTGGTACCTGAAGACAAACACATTCAACCCTAATCCCAAAAAAATTAGCTAGTGGTGGAGGGGGTGGGTTGGTGCCCAGACCTACGATAATTTGTGGGAAGCAGAGCCTCAACCCCCACCCCCCCCCCCCCCCCCCCCCCCTAATCACCCACTCCAAACAATATATAGACTTTTTTTTTTTTTTTCTTTTTTTTTTTTTCAAGTATTTGTTTATACGTATCATATTTGTTGAAATAATGCACTCAAGGTGGTGGTGGCGGTAGTAAAATTAGTAGTAGTAGTAGTAGTAGTAGTAGTAGTAGTAGTAGTAGTAGTAGTAGTAGTAGTAGTAGTAGTAATAGTAGTAGTAATAGTAGTAGTAGAGGTGGTAGTAGTAGTAGTAGTAGTAGTAGTAGTAGTAGTAGTAGTAGTAGTAGTAGTAGTAGTAGTAGTAGTAGTAGTAGTAGTAGTAGTAGTAGTAGTAGTAGTAGTAGTAGTAGTAGTAGTAGTAGTAGTAGTAGTAGTAGTAGTAGTAGTAGTAGTAGTAGTAGTAGTAGTAGTAGTAGTAGTAGTAGTAGTAGTAGTAGTAGTAGTAGTACTTACTTACTTAGTCGCTCCTCTTCTACCTTGGGGTGTAGAGGTTTGCCAGAGAGATCGTCAGACGTCTCTAACAGCAGTTTTCTTTCTGGCTTTGTTCCATTCCAGTCCTCTGTCAGTTAGGGACTGTCGGATGTTGTCTTCCCAGCGCACCCTGGGTCGTCCTGGAGGTCTGGTTCCCTGGTTCTTAGCCTCCCATGCCTGCCATGATGCCCGATTTTCTCCCATTCTGCAAACATGTCCAAACCATCGTAACTGTGACTGATCCACTCGGGTTTGCAAGGACTGGGTATCAAGATCTTGACGTATTGTCTGTTTGCGGACTTTGTCCCTTCTTGTCACTTGGACCACCTTTCTCAGATATCTCATTTCTGAGGCCTGCAGCTGGCTTCTGTGAGCTGTTGTCATTGCCCATGACTCACATCCATAGGTCAGGACTGGTACATAGGTAGAGCAGTAAACAGCCATTTTCGTCCTCTTGCCAATTTCTCTTTTGCTAAGAAACCCTCGGTTTATGGCCTGGAAGAGTCTTCCAGCAGCTGCTTTTCGTGTAGCCAGCTCAGTCTTAATGCCTCCATTTCGGTGTAATACAACTCCAAGGTATTTGAACTGGTTAACCTGCTCCAATGCATACTGTCCCATCATGATCTGGTGTTTCTTCTCCTCTCTTGAGATCACCATGGTTTTAGTTTTGGAGACACTGATGGTCATCCCTCTCTTTTCAAGCTCTTCCTTCCAGACAAGTAGGCCTAAGTTGGACTGAAGGTGTGCCTCTGATTTAGCTATCAGGGCCACATCGTCTGCAAATGCCAGCTCTGATATTCAGATTGGTCTCATCTTCCAGTACCCTACAGAGTACTTCTTTGTCTTCTCCTTACAGGTCTTGATGACATCATCCATCATAAGAATGAAGAGGTAAGGTGAGAGAATATCCCCTTGTCTATCCAGGGTACTTTGTCAAATGCCTTTTCCAGATCCAAAAAAACATAGGTGCATTTCACTCTTATATTCAAGGGTTTTTTCACTCATCTGTCTCAGTGTGAAGATAAGGTCTTGAGTACTTCGGTTTGCTCTGAAGCCACATTGGGCCTCCTCCAGCTGTGGCTCTACCAGACTTATAAGTCTCTGCTCGAGAATTCAAGAGTAACTTTTACCAGGGACGCCGAGGAGGGATATGTCTCTGTGGTTTTCACATTGTCTGTTAACACCTTTTTTTAATATAGGTATAATGATGAGTAGTAGTAGTAGTAGTAGTAGTAGTAGTAGTAGTAGTAGTAGTAGTAGTAGTAGTAGTAGTAGTAGTAGTAGTAGTAGTAGTAGTAGTAGTAGTAGTAGTAGTAGTAGTAGTAGTAGTAGTAGTAGTAGTAGTAGTAGTAGTAGTAGTAGTAGTAGTAGTAGTAGTAGTAGTAGTAGTAGTAGTAAATAAGTAAGTAGTTTTTGTGATTTGCAAATGTCAGTATCCTTCCAGCCTTTTGTGCTTCGAGTTTTGAAATCGTGCTTGTATACACAGTGAAGAGCACTGGGGATACTGCATAATCCTGTGGTAGTTCCGGGGCGATTTTTGCATGGTTCTGTGGTCATGTACCCAGACTGTGCAGCCATACGTAAATGCAGAAACGCTGCTATCGAATGCACCAGCCAGGGACACACCTCTTTCTCCGTGAGCGCAGATATCAAAATATCATATCCGACTATTGTGGGCATCCTCAAGATCAAGTGCTACCACTACGGCCTCCTGTATGTTCTGTAATCCCGCAAAAATGTCTGCAGTTTAATGGCAACAATCTTCTCCAGCACCTTGTCAATGGCATCCCTGACTGTCTTATCCCAGTGGAAGACGATGAATGAAGTTCGATCCCACCAAGACTGCACAACGAGCGATGAACACTCGGAGGAGACAAAGTACCACCATTCGGATAAGGATCACTCAGGTGGAAGTTTAGGAAACCCCGTTCAACCGTTAGGTTATATTAGGGCCCCCGACCAGAGGTAACACACACACGCACACACAAAGACATATATAGTCGAACAGTTTGACGACGATAGCGTAGCAGACGGACGGACATGACAAACTGGCATTGTCGTTGGCGCGGCAAATTTTGTCCTGCGTCAGGGCTGCCAATGAAAGGTTTTTTACCCCCAGATCTGGGTTTTTATATGACGCCTACGGTTCAAATTTTAAAATCTGATTTAAAAAAAAAAATAATACCTTATATATAAGTAGGTAAATGTTTTGTTTTGTAACTATAAAATGTGTACTTTTTAACAATCTGGATATTTTTTGTTTGTTCTTTGCCTATGTATTGCTTGGGTTTTTGTTTTTTGCTTATGTATTGTTTGGGTTTTTGTTCAGCCTAGCTAGGTTTTTCACACACAAAAAATGTTATTGGCAGCCCTGGTCCAGCTTTCGTTTCTGTCTTATCCGAAATCATAATAATAAAACAAATGTACAGTTGTCTTCTGTCAGCGCTGGAAAGTATGATTGTTTTAATTCTATTGCTAACATCTGCTTATTTTGTTCTCACTTACTAGTACAAACAATACTGGTGGATCGGCAGACTTAGATAAACTATTTTTCTTATTTCAATTTTCAACGTTTCAGGAATTCTTATTCTGTTCTATCTAATAAAATAAATACTACAATGTTTGTGATACATATAAATTAAAAAAAAAAAAAAAAAAACACGACGAAATCATAGTAATTAGAAAGATCAAAATTATGGTATTTAGCTTAATTTTAAAAAGTAATAAGTAATAAAAGAGATGACAATGGCAGAAAAGACAAAGATCATAGTTAAAGTGATAGTCTAGGGTTGTTCAATCTTTCTTTCTTCCAAGAAAATTTCTTGGTTCTCCTTTAAATAACGGTCTCTAGCTGGAAGGCGACGACCGCTTAGTCGGAGTTCACTCCCCTGGCTACAGTGCAATTACGGAGTGGACAAGTCACGAATCAAAAAACAAAGTGACGTCGACATGGCTTCTAGAGCTAGACCACGCGCTGCAACTGACATTAGCGACCACGTTCTTGCGACGCAAGACACTCGTAGACCACGCACTGCGACTCAAATTAGCGACCGCGTACTTCCGACGCAAGACTTAGTGACCGTAGATGTGAGACCTGTGGATCTGTATGTCGTAATGAGCGATAAGCTTGCTTGGTTTCCGTGATGTGTTACCCTAACCCTAACCCTACCCCAAACTCTAACCCAAACCCTACCCCAAACCCTAACCCTAACCCAAACCCTAACCCTACCCCAAACCCTAACCCTATCCCAAACCTTAACCCAAACCCTAAGCCTAACCCTAGGATGACAGGTAACTATCTCATTTGTTTCGTTCCCTCTTTTCCACTCCGTAATTGCACTGCAGCCAGGGGACTGAACTCCGACCGTCGCCTTCCAGCTAGCGGCTGTTATTTAAAGGAGAGCCAATTTCTTATTTCCCGTTCCATTGCTGTACCCAGACAATTTCCCGTTCCATTTTACCCAATTTCCCCCTTCCATTTTACACAGTGTAGAGTTGATCTAGCATGTGATCTTTTTTACACTGAGCGATTAATAACCGGCAGCGCATAGTACAATGTATCACTATCTGGATGAGAATCTCCAAGGTACAGATTCCACAAACCCAGTTCAACCCATAAGGCCTAAACTCCCCACCCTCCACACCCCAACTCCCAGGCTGTTACAAGGTAACCTGATGTGCACACAGTTGAAATTAAAATACATGACCACTAGGGCTGTGTGTTCTAGACAACCCAGCATTTGTCAGTGAAATATAGCAGATTTGTATATTATTATTAAGTAAGATACTCCCATGCATCTGTTGGTCTTTTTTACAGTGTTTATATTAATCTGAAATGCTTCAGTGCATAATTGAAACAAAACAGGCAACATTGATAGAGACTGTCTGATATTAAAGTAGACTTGATTCTGATATTGTCCTCAAGTTAAGAAACAACCTTGTGTTATATCAGTGTTAGAGCGCGACTAGTAATTAAAATGGTTTGGTCAAGTATGACAACCACTAACAGACAACACTCAAACAAAGATTTGATAGTCTTTTTTATAACCTTTTAAGATTGAATAAGGATTGAGATCTATTCTTAGCCAAATCAGGGCTCACTGTGGTGTCAGACGATAAGGTGGCAGACACAGAAACACATAGTAAAAAGGCACTCCACAAAAAGATACAAAGAAGTAAAGCACTGTAGTTCAGGTGCCATCTGCACAATGGAAGTTGGCTGCAATTGGTCTCCAGCACTCTCTCTTGACCTAGCAGTATTTGTTTTCTAGGGCGAATGTTGTCCATCTCTTGAAATAGCTCCCATTTGTATTGCTTTCTAATGCTTGTTTGCTTTCTAATGCTTGTTTGCTTTCTAATGCTTGTTTGCTTTCTAATGCTTGTTTGCTTTCTAATGCTTGTTTGCTTTCTTATGCTTGTTTGCTTTCTAATGCTTGTTTGCTTGCCTTCTGTATGATTTTTATGAGTATTATGTCTTTAATGGGAAGGCACCATTGTGTAATCTACAGACACTCTCCTGTGCATCTGAAGGAATCAACACAGTCCCTGACTTGTATCTTAAGAAAATGACCTTGGCTCTCAGGTCGACCCAGTCTTTAATGGGTACCAGGTGAGATCCTGGGAAGTAAAGGTGGCCTGCATGATGTTGACCACATCTCCCACCGAGTGCTTAGTCTACATAATTTAGGTTTAGCACCATATGCTGAATACACCTGAAGGATTAGAAAAGGGGTTCTTTAGTTTAGTTTTATGTCTTTTAATGTGGCTGAAATATGTCACTTATCTCTTCTATTTCTTTATCACCCAGGGAAGCATAGGCCGTAAACCATCTCCCACCAAGCCAGCGTATCCTTTGCCAGCTCACCCAGTGTCCAACCCAGTGGTTTCCCATCTCAACCACTTTACCTCTCTATCCTCAATAACCCTAACATACCCTTGGCATATATCCTAGATCCCTGCTAGACCCAAATCATGTATGGGGAATTACTGATGGGTAGAATATGTTGAGGTCGGCCTCTACGATGATATAAAGATGTGTGCAAGTGGGATATGAATGAAACAGGCATTGAGAGAGATTTGTGGAAACAAAATGCATGGACCATGTTGTACAGAGGAGCAATTCAGGATGAGAACGAAGGAAAAAATGATTGCAGAAAGGATGAGAGCTGAGTGTCTGAGAAGAAACACACTGATTACATGAGATGGCAACAAGTCCAGAAATTCTATTTTCCAATTGGGGAAGATTTCTCAACACATTCAGGTTTTGCTAATCACACTCGCCATCACACCCTAAATATGTTCTGCGGACCACCAGTTCCTAACCCTTCTTTTTCACTCACTCGATTTCTGCTTTTTGGCCTCCCTTTAAGAGCAGTGGCAAAATACTGAATCTAAAATGTGCCTAGCAAAACTGCAAGAGTACAAAAAAAATGCTGTGGTTTGTTCTGGAATGACCTGTAAAGGATAAACAACTAAATTAAAAGCTTCACCCCATTTGGTTGGCCTGTTGTTACTTGTTTTATTTTTTTTGTTCATGATCGGTTGATTTATATGCCTATGATATTGAATGGGAGATAGTACGGCCCACCAACTCTATCTTGAGTTGCCTTTTACTTCTTCTTTTCCTTTGTCTAATTGCCTTTTACAACATTTTTATAGGGTGTAATGTTACTTTTCTCGACTTCACCTAACGACCCCAGTAAAACTTGGGCTGTGTGTTAATGTTTATATTTTATACCATCTTCCTCTAGACTGTGTTTTGCCAGTGAAATGTTCGATGAGAAATATCGAGGCATAAATTGATATTACGTCGGCCATGACTGAGTTTGAGAGTGTTAGACTATGGTTGCGGAACACGTACAACATTGGAGTCTCTGATGAATGGCTGACAGCCTGTCTCGAGTGGATACAGCAGGAGTATCAGGTATTTAGAGGCATACCAGTTAAAATTTGTTAACTCTTTCTGTACGAGACTGATGGTAATTTGATGACTCTTTCTGTCCACAGTAGTTGCTTTTGTAAACTAATAAAGTCTGACTCTAAGAAAATAATCCAATAATAAACCACTTGAAGAGAAGGTGTTGAGTGTAAGTGGGCTTCAGGTATATATGTATACATAAATATATGTATATACACTTGTGTTCTTTTATAAATTTGGATAAATGTATTTTCTTTTTTTAAGCCACAGTAACATAAGAAACATTTTAATGCACTTCATCATCCCATTATGGATCACATAAAACTGACAGTTCATTCTTCCATTCTGTTCTGTCCTGCGCAGTCATATAGCTAACATATTGTATTTGTCTATTCTCTGTGTAGGGTGTCCTGCCGCCTGTGAATGATTTATTGCCTCAAGTATTTCAACAATGGCTGCTGTCGGACCTCTCCGAGATCGGGGAGCAAGTGCTTCCACAGAACATTGTGAATGAGGAGAAATCAGAGCTTGTTGGTAACTACCCGCTTCAGGTTAGAAAGGCATGCCTTCTTTTTCTTAGCCTTTAAAAGAGCTTTCTGGCTGCCTTGACTTTCCAGGATATTTCCTGATACCCATTTTTTGTGTGACTGGATTGATCCAGAAGCACCTTGCCATCTATAAAGAACTGTATTGACATGACTGTAAAATATTTGCATATACAGGCCTCAAAGACAAATATCGGAATGAGACAGTTGGTAACATAGATTTGATTTGATTTAATTCAAGAACCCACATCACAGCACTCGGGGCATTCCCATAAGTGCTCCGTCCCCATCTTCAGCAGCCAGCAAAGAGTTACAATATTAATGGTGCCAGAAGCATTCTAATTAAAAATCCGTCTTGCCTTTCCTCTGAGCCTCAAGCATCTGCCAGAACCTCTGGTCACTCCCCGCTGCATCAATCTCACCAGACTGTGATGATCCATCTGCTCCTCCGAACTGTACACGCTCTCCCACAAGGCACTAACCACGTCTGCCTTATCATGTATCAGTATTCCACCAAGTTATGCAGAGCTGGTCAGTCTGTTCGCCTGTTCTTTCCCAACACACCGGTGTTCCCTTGTGGAAAAATCCAGACATAACATGTTGGTAACATAAAAAGTGAAAAAACAAAAATATGCAACAACTGAAAGATTTGTGTAAAGAGAACAGAGAAAGACAATATAAGAAATTCATGACAATCTTTGTTATGTAATTGAAATGTATCAGCACACATGTGGATACATTTTGTCCACAGAATGGGGAAAAGTATGATCGTCCATGCCAATCAACGATGGATTGAACCATTTTGCCCCATTAATCCCTTAAATCAAAACCCACAAAACCAGTGCTGTTAACTAGACGTTTCGGAGACTGGCCAAAGCAGCAGTACCGGTTAATGATGTTTGGAAAAGGACCTTTTTCAACATCTTCAGGCATATTGTGCGAGACCTATATTTTATAGACCAAGCGGCACTTAGTGAGTGCTGTGGTCAGCATCATACCGACCGCCTTTACTTCCCAGGCATTTACCTGGTACCAAATTGAGGCTGAGTCGACCTGGGAGTCTATGTCATTTTTGAAAACAAGTCTGGCAACACCAGGATTTGAGCCCACAGCCTTCTGATCCACAGGCGAGTATCTAGCCGCTACACCACAGCAGCTGCCAATGATGCTAGTGGATTTATGGAAATGTTGAAACACATCCTTATCACAGGAAATATTTATTTACATGTGTAGTTCTTATCTATGCACATTGAAATGTTTGCTGGTTCAATACTTCTTGGCGCTCACTGGCAGAAAGTTCTGGTTGTTTGTCCACTTCTGGCCTGCAGTCGGGTTTCAGAACCTGAGTGTTGCGTATGCATCTGTTTGACAGATCTGACTCATTTGGGTGCAGACTGTTGGTTCCTTGCCTCTTAGGCTTCGACTTCGAAGGAAGCTAACAATTAGTCTACTTTTACGACATGCTTTTGGGTAGGGCCCTGGAACCCACACGGGGAGTTGGTGCAATAGCCTTGGACTTACTTTGTGATACGTGGTAGGTGATTACAACATGGATAGGCTTATCCATGTGAAATAGTATTTCTTAGAAACCAAGCCAACCATTTTATATCTTTTCTTCCTCTGCATTCGCTGGCTGTAAATTGTGACGGAAAGTTCTGGTGTTTCATTTATGTCTAGACTTGAGTTGCAGGCACATCCATTTTACAGATCTGGCCCTCTTGTGTGCAGATAGTTAGCTCTTCACCTCTCAGATAAATGCTTTCTGACCTTAAGGAAACATAACCCTGTTTGCATTTTCCAGGCAACCCCCCCCCCCCCCCCCCCCATTTCTTGGATGACCATGGAGAGGTGTAGAAAGGTCTTGACAGTATGATCCCTGGTGCACCACCACATGTGTTGATGCACCACCGCATGTGTTGATGCACCACCGCATGTGTTGATGCACCTCTACAACCCAGCCTTGTTGATAATTTTCATGTATTTAACAGAATTTAAATCAGAAATACAGTAGAGTGTTTAAAAAATATATATATAATAATGTGCGTGTAGCCTTAAGGCTAATACACTTAAAAACTTGTTCTGCTGGATTCTGGGTATCTTCTTATTCGTCTTGGTGTTTGCCGGCTGTAAACTGTGGCGGAAAGTTCTAGTTGTTTATCCACCTCTGGACTTAAGACTTGTTGCAGAACCTGAGTGTTGCATGCATATCCATTTGACACATCTGACTTATTTGTATGCAGACTGTTGGTTCCTTGCCTCTGTACTCCGACTGTGAAGAAAACCCCTAATTAGTCTACTCTTACGACATGCTTGTTGGGAAGGCAGTGGGTCTGTTCTTGTTTTCCTCACGATGGGGCCCCAGAACCCACACAGTGAGATTCTGGGTGTGATTTGTGTCTGAATGATCCAGCAGGTCAGTGAAAACTTAGGTGGGATTCTCAGAGATGTGGTTTTATAGAAGGGTGATGAGAAGACTAAATAAACGATATAATAAAAATGTTTTTGAAAAAATACACTCCAAAAAGATAGTTGATTACCCGCATCAGAAGAAGCCACTCCACCATCCTCTAGGCACATTATGAAAAGGAGAAAACTGGGGTCTGTTCTGACAACAGAAAAGTTGGAGGTAAGAAAGTGGGAGGAAACCAAGATAGAAGATGTATCCTTTGTGAGACAATTTCTGTCAAGGCTCTTTCCCTGTGTGGGTTCTGGGGCTCCATTGTGGGGGAAAACAAGGTTCTGGAACAGGACTGAAGTCCAGAAGTGGTTAAACAACCAGAACTTTCCGTTAGAGTGTGCAACAGGTGAACATGAAGAAGAAGAAGTCAAGGCATCTTTATTGTACTTGTTATCTATATGTGACACACTAAATCATTTCTTCTGTAAAACTTCTAGCTGCAGCTTCCACATTATTGTTCACTAATCGATTGACTATCAGTGATTCACTTCATAGATTTACACTGGTGACTAAAAGTTCAAGACCACCTAGCAAATAATTGATTTTGTCCATACCATTACGGAGTTTGGTATCCTTTTTATTTTGAGGTTTTGAACAATGGATCAACATCATGGCACACAGGTAGTAATCCATAAGTGCTCCATTCTTCTTCTAACTCAAGTCTGAGTCTGAAGAAGCTCAGAACAGTGCACGAGGATCCTGAAATACTTCGGGTAGATTTTTAACTCCAAATTTTGACCGAGCAGCGCCGTTAGGCTACTCTTTTAGATTTCCAACTGCCAAGAGATTTTTTAACGTGCGCAACAATGCACATGGGCGTCCGATCTCACTACCCAGAGACCAGGGGGAATTACTAGAAGTCCAAGTCCACGTGAAAAAATCCCAGCACTCAACGCAGATTGAACCCAGAACCTCTAGCACTCGAGGTGGACACCATGCCTTGAGACCACACAGCCCCCTTCATCCATTTTGTTTTAAGGTCCGCTAAAGGTAATCATTAAGTCATCATGATGCCCTAAAATAGCCTTAGATGCAATACTTTATAACAGCATAGAAATATCAATTATGGTCTTAACTTTTTGTCCACCACTACAGGGCCTTCTTGACATAAGTCAAACTGATCGTGAGTTGAAGGTATATTTTCAGCACTATTTTCATGCAAGTGGGTTTTACAAATAGTTCATAAAACACAACAGTTCAGTCTGTGTATGTAAAACTAGACTCTGCTGCACTCTAGGCATCATTTTCAGGAACTTTTTGACCCTAACAATCTTTCTTTAGTTACTATTTTAATTATATTTTTGTGGTCGTAAGTGTGGCTGGTTTAAAATTGCGTAGGTTGTAATTTGAGAAGAAGGTTATACTGATATTCTTGTTAAGACACTCTAGGAAACAACAAGCTGTGTTCTTTTTCTTCTGCAGCTACTTTCACTTGTGGATGTAGGTTTCCCGCTTTATGGCCAGAAACAAAAACTTCAAGGTCGTGTTAATACAAATGAGGAGGTCTCTGCAGATAAGCCGTTTCAACCAGGCGTAAGTTTATTTTGTGTATTGCTTTGTCGATTGTTCCCTAGCTCTGATACCGATCATCTGTTAACCTTTGATGCTTAGCTCAACAAAGCAGAATATAAACAAAAGAAAAGAAATAGTTATTTCAGTTTCCAAGCTCCACACTTGCCATTACATACAATGCTGTACTACTACGTCATTTAGTCAGCCACCTGGCATCTTGGTCTACTGGGGCCAGTTATCACACTTTAGCTTGGATTGCTGGCTCAGATGAATGTGCAGTCTTGATTGAGGGTTTGATATCTGCCGGCTGGACTGAAATATCAGATTAGATTAACACTCTTGCCAAGTCGCAGTTAGTACAACTTGTTTTGTAGTTCATGCAACTTTGTCTGAACTGGAAATTGCAGCGCTCTACAAACATAAATGTGTTTTCCATTTCATTGGTGAAGCTGATGCTAAATTCCATTGAGATAAAGACTGTTTAGAAACTACTAAGCTACTTAATTGGGTCCTGAGTTGAAAGGATTATGTGTAGTTTGCAGTTTTTTATGCTCTTAAAAAGAATGAAAATAAACATTCCAGAGTCACTGAATATGCCTCTTAAAACAAAACAAGCAAAATGTTTAAGGTACAGATCAATATACTATCACCTCTAAAATGTGAGATCCAAATGGTTCATATACTAGCAAGTCACACTGAATAGAACCTGACCTGCAACAGATGGCATAGCTAGTGCTGGTCAGTCTACAACAGATGGCATGGCTAGTGCTGGTCAGTCTGCAACAGATGACATGGCTAGTGCTGGTCAGTCTGCAACAGATGACATGGCTAGTGCTGGTCAGTCTGCAACAGATGACATGGCTAGTGCTGGTCAGTCTGCAACAGATGGCATGGCTAGTGCTGGTCAGTCTGCAACAGATGAGATGGCTAGTGCTGGTCAGTCTACAACAGATGGCATGGCTAGTGCTGGTCAGTCTACAACAGATGGCATGGCTAGTGCTGGTCAGTCTGCAACAGATGAGATGGCTAGTGCTGGTCAGTCTGCAACATGACATGGCTAGTGCTGGTCAGTCTGCAACAGATGAGATGGCTAGTGCTGGTCAGTCTGCAACATATGACATAGCTAGTGCTGGTCAGTCTGCAACAGATGACATGGCTTGTGCTGGTCAGTCTGCAACAGATGACATGGCTATTGCTGGTCAGTCTGCAACATATGACATGGCTAGTGCTGGTCACTCTGCAACATATGACATGGCTAGTGTTAGTCAGACTGCAACATATGACATGGCTAGTGCTGGTCAGTCTGCAACAGATGACATGGCTAGTGTTGGTCAGTTTGCAACAGATGACATGGCTAGTGCTGGTCAGTCTGCAACAGATGACATGGCTAGTGCTGGTCAGTCTGCAACAGATGACATGGCTAGGTGCTGGTCAGTCTGCAACAGATGACATGGCTAGGTGCTGGTCAGTCTGCAACAGATGACATGGCTAGGTGCTGGTCAGTCTGCAACAGAAGACATGGCTAGTGCTGGTCAGTCTGCAACAGATGACATGGCCAGTGCTGGTCAGTCTGCAACAGATGATGTGGTTAGTGCTCGTCAGTCTGCAACAGATGACATGGCTAGTGCTGGTCAGTCTGCAACAGATGACATGGCTAGTGCTGTTCAGTCTGCAACAGATGACATAGCTAGTGCTGGTCAGTATGCAACAGATGACATGGCTAGTGCTGGTCAGTTTGCAACAGTGACATGGCTAGTGCTGGTCAGTTTGCAACAGATGACATGGCTAGTGCTGGTCAGTCTGCAACAGATGACATGGCTAGTGCTGGTCAGTCTGCAACAGATGACATGGCTAGTGTTAGTCAGACTGCAACATATGACATGGCTAGTGCTGGTCAGTCTGCAACATATGACATGGCTAGTGTTGGTCAGACTGCAACAGATGACATGGCTAGTGTTGGTCAGACTGCAACAGATGACATGGCTAGTGTTGGTCAGTTTGCAACTGTGCCTTAATTTGTCATTGAAATTCTGTTGATTCACTCCTTTACTGATTATAAAAATAAATAAAAAACCCAAGATAACAGGACGCTGCTCCACTGTGATGCATGACAAAAATTGTGACTGCCATCTTTAAACTATTATGACATCTCCATGTTCGTCTGCACAGCGGTGTCATAAGCTGAACACTGTAGATATCCTAAACGACAATACTGAAAGGTTACTAAAAAATATATTGTTATTTTGTATCACACTTTTAAGGCTTTCATTAGTGCCATGACTAGCATGCTTGTCTGCTGGTCAGGTAGTCAAAGGTTTGAATCCCAATCTAGGAGGATTTGTCATCAAATGTACCTGGATTCTAAGGTCAGTCAAGACTTCACAATGAGAAAATGTTATGAGAATTAAAGGTGGCTTGCTGTACTACTGACCCCTGACCCCATCATGTATTGAGTATGATTGGTCCAAAAAAATAATCCTCTGTGGATTCCGGGGCCTGTTTGAGATTTGAGGGAAGGGGGGAATAGACCCTGCTTTTTATCAAGCATCTCATAGAAGGCAACTAATAAGGGTTCTCTGAAATCAGATGTGTTGGACCAAAAGATGCAGATATCTTGGCCTAATTGCAAACCACAAGCAACATGTCAGCGACTCTTTTAAGGACAAATGCAAAAGAAGAAGGTCTGTAAAAAAAATATGGTGCTCGTACTATATGCTGTGTATATTGGAATGTGGGGAAATGTGTTCTTTTTTTTTTTTTTTTGGTATGTATATTGATAACTTACTTGTGAGAAAGGGAATTCTCAAGAGCTACATAAATCCTATCCTATGGAGATAAATTATGGACAGTTGGCAAGTTAGTGAAAAAATTATGTGGAAACGATTATGTGATTTTATAGATGAATGATGAAGACATCGTGGACAGATCAAAAGAGTAATGATGATATCTTGAAAACAACTTGCTCACGAAGAGAACTGATTGCCCACATCAGACTGTCTACATTCTTTGATCACATCATGAGAAGGAGAAAACTGGGAGTACATTGTGACATTAGGAAAGTGGAAGGGACAAGAGGCTGAGGAAGACCGAGAGAGAGAAGATGCTGGATGGTTTGTCACTACGGCTATGAAGATCATCTGTATCAGAATTGATTGAAAGTACATGAGACAGAAGGCTGTGGATAGATATGACTACCAACACAACTTGGCATAGGTTAGAAAAAGAAGTCTTACTTTTGACATGTCTAGTCAGTGGTGACTAAAATATGTGTGTCTGTTTACAGTGGGAACCCAAACCTTCTCGCATGCTCCTGTTCAGGCTAACAGACGGACACACTCACATACAAGCCTTGGAATATAAACAGATCAAAGACTTACACGCAGAACTGCCAAGTGGGCTGAAGGTAGCACCATGACCAGATTTGTCATTTTAGTCTCTTCTCTATTTATCTACTGTTTTATGATTTTAATGTGGTCACTATTCAAGTTTTGTGACTTTAGTCTTCTCTCTGTTTATCGACTGTTTTGTTACTCTGGGCCAGGGCTGTTCAACTAAGTCTTCCAGTTTTGTTACTCTGGGTCAGGACTGTTCAACTAAGTCTCTCTGTTTTGTTACTCTGGGCCAGGGCTGTTCAACTAAGTCTTCCTGTTTTGTTACTCTGGGTCAGGACTGTTCAACTAAGTCTTCCAGTTTTGTTACTCTGGGCCAGGACTGTTCAACTAAGTCTTCCAGTTTTGTTACTCTGGGCCAGGGCTGTTCAACTAAGTCTCCCTGTTTTGTTACTCTGAGCCAGGGCTGTTCAACTAAGTCTTCCAGTTTTGTTACTCTGGGTCAGGGCTGTTCAACTAAGTCTTCCAGTTTTGTTACTCTAGGCCAGGGCTGTTCAACTAAGTCTTCCAGTTTTGTTACTCTGGGTCAGGACTGTTCAACTAAGTCTTCCAGTTTTGTTACTCTGGGTCAGGGCTGTTCAACTAAGTCTTCCAGTTTTGTTACTCTGGGCCAGGGCTGTTCAACTAAGTCTTCCAGTTTTGTTACTCTGGGCCAGGGCTGTTCAACTAAGTCTCTCTGTTTTGTTACTCTGGGCCAGGGCTGTTCAACTAAGTCTTCCAGTTTTGTTACTCTGGGTCAGGGCTGTTCAACTAAGTCTCTCTGTTTTGTTACTCTGGGCCAGGGCTGTTCAACTAAGTCTTCCAGTTTTGTTACTCTGGGTCAGGACTGTTCAACTAAGTCTTCCTGTTTTGTTATTCTGGGTCAGGACTGTTCAACTAAGTCTTCCAGTTTTGTTACTCTGGGCCAGGGCTGTTCAACTAAGTCTCTCTGTTTTGTTACTCTGGGCCAGGGCTGTTCAATTAAGTCTTCCAGTTTTGTTACTCTGGGTCAGGGCTGTTCAACTAAGTCTTCCAGTTTTGTTACTCTGGGTCAGGACTGTTCAACTAAGTCTCTCTATTTTGTTACTCTGGGCCAGGGCTGTTCAACTAAGTCTTCCAGTTTTGTTACTCTGGGTTAGGGCTGTTCATCTAAGTCTTCCAGTTTTGTTACTCTGGGTCAGGACTGTTCAACTAAGTCTCTCTGTTTTGTTACTCTGGGCCAGGGCTGTTCAACTAAGTCTCTCTGTTTTGTTACTCTGGGTCAGGACTGTTCAACTAAGTCTCTCTGTTTTGTTACTCTGGGTCAGGGCTGTTCAACTAAGTCTCTCTGTTTTGTTACTCTGGGCCAGGGCTGTTCAACTAAGTCTTCCAGTTTTGTTACTCTGGGTCAGGACTGTTCAACTAAGTCTTCCAGTTTTGTTACTCTGGGCCAGGGCTGTTCAACTAAGTCTCTCTGTTTTGTTACTCTTGGCCAGGGCTGTTCAACTAAGTCTTCCAGTTTTGTTACTCTGGGTCAGGGCTGTTCAACTAAGTCTTCCAGTTTTGTTACTCTGGGCCAGGGCTGTTCAACTAAGTCTTCCAGTTTTGTTACTCTTGGTCAGGGCTGTTCAACTAAGTCTTCCAGTTTTGTTACTCTGGGTCAGGACTGTTCAACTAAGTCTCTCTGTTTTGTTACTCTGGGCCAGGGCTGTTCAACTAAGTCTCTCTGTTTTGTTACTCTGGGTCAGGACTGTTCAACTAAGTCTCTCTGTTTTGTTACTCTGGGTCAGGGCTGTTCAACTAAGTCTCCTCAGAGACCAGCCTGTTGAAAACTGGGATCATCGTTAGCCAGTGGCAGTGAGCCCCAGCGTAGAAATATCATTGATTTAATACATTTGGCAATGATCCGCTGGCTACTTGCTAGGCGTCTGCAGGTTGGATTCGGCCTGTTGAATAGCTCTGCTCTAGTCTCTTCTCTGTTTAGCTACTGTTTTGTGACTGTAGTGGTGTCTTGATGTCTTCTCTGTTTATTTACTGCTTTGTGACTTTAGTGGCTTCTATGTTTATTTACTGCTTTGTGACTATAAGGGCTTCTCTGTTTATTTACTGCTTTGTGACTATAATGACTTCTCTGTTTATTTACTGCTTTGTGACTTTAGTGACTTCTCTCTTTATTTACTGCTTTGTGACTTTGGTGACTTCTCTCTTTATTTACTGCTTTGTGACTTTAGTGATATTTACTGCTTTGTGACTTAAGTGACTTCTCTCTTTATTTACTGCTTTGTGACTTTGGTGACTTCTCTCTTTATTTACTGCTTTGTGACTTTAGTTATATTTACTGCTTTGTGACTTTAGTGACTTCTCTCTTTATTTACTGCTTTGTGACTTTAGTGGCGTCACTGTTTATTTACTGCTTTGTGACTTTAGTGACTTCTCTGTTAATTTTCTGCTTTGTGACTAGTGACTTCTCTCTTTATTTACTGCTTTGTGACTTTAGTGGCTTCTCTGTTTATTTACTGCTTTGTGACTTTAGTGACTTCTCTCTTTATTTACTGCTTTGTGACTTTAGTGGCTTCTCTCTTTATTTACTGCTTTGTGACTTTAGTGGCTTCTCTGTTTATTTACGGCTTTGTGACTTTAGTGACTTCTGTCTTTGTTTACTGCTTTTTGACTTTAGTGGCTTCTCTCTTTATTTACTGCTTTGTGACTTTAGTGACTTCTCTCTTTATTTACTGCTTTGTGACTTTAGTGGCTTCTCTGTTTATTTACTGCTTTGTGACTTTAGTGACTTCTCTCTTTATTTACTGCTTTGTGACTTTAGTGTCTTCTCTGTTTATTTACTGCTTTGTGACTTTAGTGACTTCTCTCTTTATTTACTGCTTTGTGACTTTAGTGGCTTCTCTCTTTATTTACTGCTTTGTGACTTTAGTGGCTTCTCTGTTTATTTACGGCTTTGTGACTTTAGTGACTTCTGTCTTTGTTTACTGCTTTTTGACTTTAGTGGCTTCTCTCTTTATTTACTGCTTTGTGACTTTAGTGACTTCTCTCTTTATTTACTGCTTTGTGACTTTAGTGGCTTCTCTCTTTATTTACTGCTTTGTGACTATAATGACTTCTCTGTTTATTTTCTGCTTTGTGACTTTAGTGGCTTCTCTGTTTATTTACTGCTTTGTGACTTTAGTGACTTCTCTGTTTATTTACGGCTTTGTGACTTTAGTGACTTCTCTCTTTATTTACTGCTTTGAGACTTTTGTGTCTTTGTGCTTATCAGCTGCTTGGTTACTTTAGCATCTTTTCTGTTTATCGTTTACCTTGTAACCTTCTTCATTTATCCATTATTTTGGTATCTTCTTTAATCCAATAATTTTTGACTCAACTTTCTTTTCTACTTGTTAATTACTTTGTGTTTTTAAAACAGTTATAGATGTATATTGCTTTTCACAGGAATCAGTGATTCATCTGTTGCTGCTTGAATGTATGTCATTTCTGTCATCTCAAAGAGTGATTTTCACTTTTTTTTTTATTCTGCCACAAGTTACTTGTTTCTGGAAAATTCTTGTGTCGCCGAGGAGTCCTCATGCTGACCCCTGATTGTGTCCAGGTACTTGGCGGAGAGGTGGACACACTTGTAGAACAAAACACACCTTTAGCAGTCCTGGAGAGGGAAATGTGAGTTGTGCCTCCGAGTTTCAATATAGCATTCATGCTTTTTTCAGTTTCAAAATAGCATTCATGCTTTTTTCATTCCTTCTTGAGATTTCAAAATACAATGGTACCTCAGTATTCATCTGCTTTCCAAGTCCAACTTGATAGATGTACCTTTAGATTCAAGCAGTTTTGCTACAACTTTTATTTTGAATACGACTCGTGTGTTAGAACTTGTGTGAGTCAAAATGAGCCATGACACTTGTGCTTCCCTTGTTTACCCCCCTCAAGACAACGCCACGACTGCCTACATGGGTCAGTACCCAAGTTGCTAGAATGACCAGACAGTGTCATATTTTCAACATATCCTGAGGAGAAGGCAGAAGCAAAGTTCTTTGGACATTTTTGTAGTAAGAGTCATATATGATGAGCCTCAACCAGGTCCAAGTAAAGAAAGAGAGTCCACCCCCCCCCCCCCCCCCCAAAATCAGATTCCTGAAGTTTCATTCAAAAGGCACTCTCCTTCCAAGCAATAACATCTCCTCCTTTCTCAGCACCATCATAGCAGGCACCGTGAGGTTCAGCTTTCATTTATTGTGCCTAATTGCTTTTGTATATGTGTATTTTAAGGGGGGGGGGGCTGCGTGGTCTCAAGGCATGGAGTCTGCTAGAGGTTCCCCGGTAACGGCTAGGATTTTTTCATGTGGACTTGAACTTCTGGTAATTTCCCCTGGTCTCTGGAAAGTGAGATCTGACGTTAAAAAAATCCCTTGGAAAGAGTAGTCTAACGGCGCTGCCCTTGCAAAATTTGAAGTTAAAAATCTACCCAAAGTATTTCAGGATCCTTGCCGGTGCTACAAAGCCTGTGCATTATGCTGAGCTTCTTCAGACTCAGACTTGAGTTAGAAGAAGAACAGAGCACTTATGGGTTACCACCTGTGTGCCATGATGTTGATCCATTGTTCAAACCTCAAACCTCAATATGTATTTTAATTATTAGCAGTGTTTAAATGATTGTATACAACTCCATCGATGTATAATTTGCCAGTAACAGTAAGATTGTTATCATGGAAACAGATTAATCATTCTCTCTTTATTTCCTATGGGAAGTACATCCTGTTTGGGATAAGTCCAAGAATCTGGAATGGATTAAGCACGTATACTGAAGTACCACAGTATTTAAATTGTTGTTTTTGCATGTCCATCTTTCTGGACAGTATTGTTCCATTGTGCTATAGGAAAGCATGGCAACTGCAGCCCATGGAGTAAGGGCCAGGGATGGAGTGTGTCCTCTCCACAGCACACAGCTGGGGCAGTATTGTAGAGACCATGGGTGGCCCATGTTGCATGACCTCACTCTCAGCCTGCTTTGTTTACTCCAAAGGAAAAGTAGCACCAGTATGTTAGAATAAAGCATTCTGCAGAAGCTGCCAGATCCGAAGAGCAGTGTGCTGTGTTTCTGTTGGAGTTTCCTTCTTAGACCAGCTGCTAACCAAGTCAATGGGCGGCCTTGTCTGCTGTGCCATAACATGAAGTTTTCAGGTTGTATTTCCTTGTCCCAGGATAAGACATCCTTTCTTCCTGACTAGCAAAGCCTGGGCAGTCTTGTAAGAGTTGCTCTGGACATTGCTTTGGTGCACTACAGCCTCTTGTGGCAAAGTCGACGTGACCTGTATTGTATGCTGAGAGTTTACAGTGATCTGTTCTGAGTGAGAATGTAATTTTGATTGTATGTATGTTTATGTATTTGGTATGTAAATTTGAATGTATGCATTTACCTTCCATGTTTTTTGTGTATTTTGCTTATACACATCTATGTAAATTGTTACATGAACATAAAAATAAAGATAAAATGCAATTGCCGTATGGAAAATTAGTGTTTAGAAGAATTGAATTTACATTCAGCCTTGCGTGCCCAATTTGTTACCCATTTGAAAAAAATTAAAATGTTTTGGGCCAGAAGGCACTAAAATCACAGCCTAGCTGTAAACTACAACATATCAGCTGCTTTTAAGGGCAAACACAGAAGAAGAATAAGAAGATGTTAACAGTCATATTTTACATTTTGTGAGTTCATTGTAAAAACATTACACTCGACCTGTAACCAAATATGTAAACATTTTCTTTGGAATAGGATGAGAAACCGGGAGGATGAAGGGAAACATGCCAAGACACAGTTCTCTGGAGCATTTCTCTCTTGTGGGGCTGACAAGATGCTGGACAACTCACAGAAACAATTGAAGACTGAGGGCTACAGTGGACTGACTAGCTGTGCCAGGATGTCTAGACCGGGCTCGCAGCAAGTGAAACTGGAACCTCGTGGGTTTGCTTCATCCAGTCTTGGTCACTTCAGTTTGAAGCAGGAGACTGGCTCCATAGACTCGAAGGTCAAGTACGTTGAACAGGAATTCAAGCATGTGGAGACATGGCAGAAGCAAGTGAGTGTTGTTATACGTTTTAAATTAAGGTTAATGGAAGGAAGCAGTGAGCGCAGCAAGTAAATCATTGGCTGTGTGATTTTTGCGTGTGTACATTTTTATAGGTTGCAATATTGTTGCTCTTTGCCTTAGTCTCGACTCATGTCAGCTCTATTTTCTCCTCTGTTCTGACCTAAAGTTAGTACGAACAGAGATATTGACGAGACACAGCTATGATGAAATTACTGTTTATTGCTGTATCACTGAAGTGTTGTCCAATCATTGACCTAGGTTCTCACTCGTTGTTTTAAGACTCACTCACGACTACTGCCGCAACAGGAATACAAACTTGAATGTAGATTCAGTTACTTTTCATTCCGTGCGTTCCATTTACACTGGTAAATATGAATCACAGTGCCATAAATATTCAATCACTTGACGTTAAAATTTAGAGTCGCTTCTATTCAGCCATTTCCTTGCATTCCAGGTACTCACTGCCACTGTTAGCAATCACAATTTATATCAGACACTCAACTCAATCAACCTGCCTCTCGTACTGTCAAACACCAGCTTACTCTATCTCCTTTCTCCCCTTCAAACCTTTGTCCTCATCCCACAGGTTCACTCAAACATGGGAAATCCAAAGCGTACCTTTTCCATGCTTCCCCCATTTAACTGACCCTTGACTCTAACTCGTCACACTGGGGAACTCTCTGGGATTCCTGGGAATTTCCCAGTCGTTATGGATGTCAATCTAAATTTATTTAAAGAGAGCAGAAGTGTGTTTGTACTTGTTGGCACAAGTTAAAGTTGATATGATCGACTTAACTGCGCCAGGTTTTATCCCATAAAGCTCTAGTCGTCTCTGCAGAAAGGCAAGATGCCTGCCAAGAGCGTTGCACAAAGCATGAACTCCGTAGCTGCTGCGATAATGCCCAAGGATATCCATAAAAATTGCATTCATGAACCGAATGACTCAGCCGTGAAATGAACCCATGAACTTCAGAGCCTGAATCAAACAGCTTGTCCACTTCGCCATGGATATCAGTTATTTCATTGTTTTATCAAGCTTGTCATCATCATCATCATCATGATCCTGTCATGCAACTATATATCCCATGGGGCTCATTGTCTAGTCCTGAATCCCCATTGTGGGGTAAAGAAGAATAGATCCACTGCCTCCCCAACAAGAGTAGTTTCAGAGCCTCCCCAAGAACAGACCCACTGGATCCCCAACAAGAGTAGATCCAGAGCCTTCGCAAGAACAGACCCACTGGCTCCCCAACACGAACAGACTCACTGTCTCCCCAACAAGAATAGATCCAGAGCCTTCGCAAGAACAGACCCACTGGCTCCCCAACACGAACAGACTCACTGTCTCCCCAACAAGAATAGATCCAGAGCCTTTGCAAGAACAGACCCACTGGCTCCCCAACACGAACAGACTCACTGTCTCCCCAACAAGAATAGATCCAGAGAGCCAGAACTTTCTGCTAGTTTACAGCTGGTAAGTGTGAAGAAGAAGAAGCATTCCCTTCTACCTCATGCAAAACTTACAATATGATTGATGTGAATCCAGACCAGCACCTTTGACCTCTCTTAACAATGTTTATCTTGGGTGTCTAGCATATAACTCAGCACAGTAGACTTTGAGCAGGATTTTTCTTGTTTTTGTTTGCTTTCTTTAGCCAGTGACTATTCCCATTATCCTCACAATTTCTTTTAACTATTTCCATTACCAATATTATTTCCTTTGACTGTTCATATTACCCATTCAAGTGCCATCACCACAATAAAGGTTGGCTGCAGGGGATCTTCTAACACAACCTGTCTCATGTCTTGATTGTACAAAGAAAAAAGTAACCTTCAGTAAATATGCTGGTGAAGTGTTCCCTGTTCTATAAGAGCTCATTGGTACTTGATTTCTTTCAGGTCAGTATTTTGTCATCACAGTGAATACATATCGCTCGTAACTTTCTGATCAGTAACTTTCTGACAAATTCATTAATGAAATCATCAGCGGCAGCGACACAGTTAATTCCCCTTTGTCTCAACAGGAAGATGACATGAACTATGACGACTGCTTCGGTGATGACTTAGACCTTCAGGAGATTGATGCTTTTGACCGTGCTTCCCCTGCAGGGATGCAGGAAGACACTTCAGAGACAATACATTCAGGCATAGGATTTCATAGATCAGATTCTTGGTCCAGCTCACGTGAAAGAGGACAAGCTCAGAATCCACCTCAGAATGTTGTGGGCACAAGCAGAGTTTCAGACCTGAAACTGTCAACAAGTTTGGATCAGTCTACAAACTTGTCAAATGCAGATGATGTTTTTGAGGCGTTTGATGATGATTTTGAGATTGATGACATTTCTGATGTCTTTGAAAGTAATGACAGCAGTGTATTTGGATCGGCTTTACCTGGTGGGGTAGCAAGAAATGCATCCAATTCAACAGCAACAAGTACATTCATGCAGAATGCTGCTGCTGGTAGTAATGGAAAGAACTCTCAATCAACTCTTCATCAAAGTACTCAACCAGTAAACACATTGATACAACAGAAGCCTTATCTGTCCTCATATTCTGTGCCTGTAAAAGGTCTGCAAAATGACACATTGATACAACAGAAGCCTTATCTGTCCTCATATTCTGTGCCTGTAAAAGGTTTGCAGAATGACTTGGCCAGAAAGAACATTGTCAGGGTCAGATCTAGTCCCCAAAAGAGGATAGACAATGTGGAAAGCTCGACCAGAATTCCAGCTAAAAAACAGGTGAAGCTGTTGGAGATGTTTGCTTCCAGCTGTGATAAAAACAAGCCAAAGTTGATGTCATCGAATGATGACTTTACAAAAGCTGGCAGTGGCCCAGTGACTGAGTCACATCAGATGTTTGATGATGACTGTTGTATAATTGACAATGGCCGAACAGCCCAAGAATCCTGGCAGAAAACTAATATGACATTGTCTTCAAATTCATCCTCAAAATATGTCACCACATCTTCGTCTGGCATGACATCGTTTTCAAATTCTTCCTCAAAATGTGTCACCACTTCTGCTGGTATACCCAAGTCTTTCAATAGCAGCTCTGCAGCAACATCTGACTCCAGCACTGCACAAAGCTGGCCACAACTTAAGGTGGAAAAGGAACTTAGTACATTGTCTACAACAGTGATTTGCCCCTTTCCTGGCACTGGTGAGTCTGTGAGAGTGTCTTGTATTGTGTACTGTTGGTGTCATTATTCTGGAGAATCCCATAACATTGTGTTGTTGGGTCCCCAGTTACTGTTGACTGTCTTTATCAAGCCCCTTCATCTCTGTTCATGGACCGGATGTTTGAGGCCTGGCCAGACAGCCAAATTCTGTATCTGGGTCTTTTTTGGTCTTCCTCTTTCCTTTTACACTGTAATATTTTAGAGAGGCTGGCAGATATTGCTGCATGTTGGTGCCATTGTATTTTCTGACTTTTTATTGTTGTTGACAGTGGTCAGTGTGTTGATTGATTCTTCTTCTTTGCATTCGGTTTCATATGCTCAGATCAGACCATCAGGTGGGTTGCCTCTATGAACTCGCATGTCAGTAGCAGGTCCTTCATGGTTCCCTATAGCTTGCTCTACACACTTTGCTCTTGAGGCCAGGAGTCTTTTCGAAGTAGGTAGAGTGGGCAGGCCTGCAGAATGGGCTCAATTGTTTGTGGTCCTGTTTGACAGGCACACTGTGGGGACTGTACAATCTTTATTTTATGCATATGGTAGTTGAGCATGCAGTGTTCTGTTCGTAGACAGAAAATTGTTGTATGTTGCTTTCTGTTTAGTCTGCGTGGTCTTATGGATATTTACTGTTTGTTTTCTCCAAAATTCCTTGTATTTTCACTTAATAAGTGTTCTGATTTCTGGTAATGACAAAGAATGGGCGTGTCATTTCTCCTTTGTTCCATTTTTTTCAAGTCTGTCTGCTAACTCATTTCCTGGTATGCTGCAGTGAGCCGGGATCCACTGGAGAACGATTTGATTTTTTTCTTTGAGTCTGTTCAGCTTGCGGGTCAGTTCTCTCTCCATGTTGTCTTGTGGATCCCACTGAGTCGCCTGGAGGACTGACATGCAGTCAGAAAGAAAAACAATTTTGCTGTTTTTAATTTTTTTTTTCTAAAGAACTTTGGCTGAATATATAATTGCTTGCTGCTCTGCTCAGAGGTTTGTTGAGTCTTCTGGAGGGTCATGGCATTTTTCCTGTGGTCCCATCTTGCAGCATGATGACCGATCCAGCTCCTCCATTTGTTCCACTCCCTCCAATGATCCATTGGTGTATATGGGTGTCCATTTGGGTTTTGGAAAACAGCTGTAGACACGTTCAAGGATCGTGGCATGCAGTAATAGGTCACATTCTTCAGCCTTTCTGTCTATACCTGGAATTGTTCTAGTTAGGCTGTAGGTCTATGCTGTATGCCTGAATCATTTCTGATGTTGAAGCATCTATAGAAAGGATGTCACTGTTTTTGTTGTTGTCTAGTACAGTTTTGATAGGTGGTGAAAGCTTTGTCTTTTTAGTTGGTTGTTAGTTAAGTAATTTGCTACTCTGTGCATGGGGTTGTTTATGCGTTTTAAATTTTTCTGTTAGGGCAAGCACTTTTTCTTCCCTTCAAAGGCTCAAGCTCTAGAGGCCAGAAGTTGCCTCCAGCTCATGGATTGATGAGCTTCTCATACCTCCAGTGATGATTCTGAGACTAGTATTCTGTATTTTGTTCAGTTTGTATAGATTTGGTTTGGCTGCAGTGGAGTATGCTCCCATGCCACACTCCAGTTTTGGTCGTACCTATCCTGTGTATACTTGTCGTACAGTGTTGGCATCTGCACCCCAGCTTGTTCCATTAAGTTTCTTGATAAGTCTGAGCCGCAGGGTAGCTTTTTTTTGGGTGTCTTAAATGTGGGAGCCCCAGGTTAGCCTTTAGTCGTATTTTTACTCCCAAATATGTGGGGTTATCCTCTTTTGTGTTGATTGATGATACAGTGAACTTTGTTATTTGCGATGTGGTCTCTATAATATCTATTGAAATACAATTTTAGATGTAGTTTTGTTAGTAAAGACGCTAACCTGCCAGCCCGAAGGTCTAAGATATAAATTTGCATTATAGCAGATGTGTGTGTGAGTATTGTGTGTGTGCGCGTGTGAGTATGTGTGTGTGCACGCATGTGTGTGTGTGTGTGTGCACATGTGTGTGTGCGTGTGTATAGTCAAAATTGGCCGTGGCTCCTAGTTTGACCCAGCCAGCCTAAATTTGGTACCAGGTAAAGTCCTGGGAAGTAAAGTTGTTCCAGCATGGTATTGACCTCATCACCCATTGAGTGCCGATTAGTCTCTAAAAGTTTAAGTCTAGCATCATATGCTTGAATCGCTACTTGCTTAAAAAGGGCTCTTTTACTGTATATTTTTATATATGTAACATTCTGGTCGGAATTTTGACACTTCCAGTTGGGTCCAATTTCTCGTAAACATAACTTTTCCGACTTGTCTGACCTGTTTACGAGACACATGGTGTATGCTGTTGGCTGTTTTTGCACCTGCCTAAATATTTAGGTCAGGATATGAATGCATAAACTAAAAAAAAAAAAGAGTTCTGGGGAAGGACTCCATCTTCACAGCAAACAGGGTTTTTAAAGCTAAATTGAGGACAGATAATCTCAGTAAACCTCCCGGATGGTGGTCACAAGGTTACAGCATGAGTCACTTGATACATGTTTTTTATGGCCCTGTGGAATGCATTCCACTTAACGCTTCACCTGTCCATGTTTAATAACTCCCTTCTCTCCGTGTGGGTTCCGGGGCCCCATTGCGGGGGAAAGCCAGAATAGACACAGTGCCCCAACGAGGCGTGTCATAGGAATCGACTAACTGGGAGCTTCCTGCAAAGTCAGAGTGCACCTTCCCGAGCGGTAAGGAACAACCAGCTGCGAACAAATGAGCCAGTAAAATGGATGCACAAAGCCAAACTCCAAATGGATAAACAACCAGGACTTTTCGCTGGATCTTGCAGCTGGTGAACAAAGAAGAAGAAGAAGATTATTACTCCTTTCAAATATCTTTATCTATTTTAAGAATATTTTTTTGTATGTAAACAAATTCTTTCAAATTTGTGTGTGATCTGTGTTTAAAAAAAAAAATTATGAGTGGGTCATTACCCTTTTTGTGTGTGTGTTTCTGAGGTGAGAGGGTTGCATTTTAACCATGTTAGAAAAAGTGTAAAGTATCTTTATATCTCATGTTTTCTAAATCCCTGCATTGGAACCCACTAGGCAAAAGAGAAAGAGGAGATATGGTTTAAACAAAAAGTAAATAAAGACACAATGAATAATATATGGAAGGCATGGAGGGAACTGTGAAAAGAAGTGAAGGACCCATTCTACGTGAGTGGTGCATCTGAGGTGTTGTAGACCCAACATCTCCAATCTGTTACAAATCCCAGAGAAGCCGCTTTACTGACATTGCTGCATTGGCCAAACCGCTTAAGGGTATTGGTTCTCTTTGAGCCTGCGCTTTGTTTAGGAAGTTTGGATAGTATTGTATTTAATATTTAAAAAAGTAGCATTAGGAGGCGGGGAGATAACGATTGTCTTTTTAGCAATGGTGATAATATAGTTCTCTCTTAGCCATTAGAAATGGGGGTGATGGTATGAGTCAAATGCGCACATTTTTTCCCTAAAGGAACATTATTGTTTTCTGTCTGTTTATTGATTTCTTTTCATCTTAGTTGTTGTTTTCTCTCTGTTTATTGATTTCTTCTTATCTTAGTTGTTGTTTTCTCTCTGTTTATTGATTTCTTCTTATCTTAGTTGTTGTTTTCTCTCTGTTTATTGATTTCTTTTCATCTTAGTTGTTGTTTTCTCTCTGTTTATTGATTTATTCTCATCTTAGTTGTTGTTTTCTCTCTGTTTATTGATTTCTTCTCATCTTAGTTGTTGTTTTCTCTCTGTTTATTGATTTCTTCTCATCTTAGTTGCTGTTTTCTCTCTGTTTATTGATTTCTTCTTATCTTAGTTGTTGTTTTCTCTGTGTTTATTGATTTCTTCTCATCTTGTTGTTTTCTCTTTGTTTATTGATTTCTTCCCATGTTAGTTGTTGTTTTCTCTCTGTTTATTGATTTCTTCTCATCTTAGTTGCTGTTTTCTCTCTGTTTATTGATTTCTTCTCATCTTGTTGTTTTCTCTTTGTTTATTGATTTCTTCCCATGTTAGTTGTTGTTTTCTCTCTGTTTATTGATTTCTTCTCATCTTAGCTATTTTCTCTCTGTTTATTGATTTCTTCTCATCTTAGTTATTTTCTCTCTGTTTATTGATTTCTTCTCATCTTGTTGTTTTCTCTCTGTTTATTGATTTCTTCTGATCTTAGTTGTTGTTTTCTCTCTGTTTATTGATTTCTTCTCATCTTAGTTGTTTTCTATCTGTTTATTGATTTCTTCTCTGCTTATATTAAAATTAAAAATAATTAGCAAATTAGAAAATTTAAAAATTAAAAAAAAAGTGACCTCGTTTGTCTAAAATGTTTTCTTCTCCTTTTAAGGGTTTCTTTGGTGGAATTCCTAGGTTCTGAGGTTGTTGTTTTTTTTAACCAGGGGGGTTTCCAGAACAACATGATAAAAGGTGACGTCTTTCCCTGAAATGCTCCTAACAGGCTAAATCTCCTTTCAGGTTTACTAGACTGTGATGACAGAACACCATTCCAGTATTTATCTAGTTGGACTGATGTGCAGCCTCCAGCATCGTTGACCATCAAGGTAAAAGTTGCATTTTGCTTTTTTTTTTTTTTTTTTTTTTCAATGTTGATCTTCCCGTTGTTCTACAAATTGTAGAGTGCATTAATATGTAAACCCTAGTACTCTAGGATCATAGAATTGTGAAATGCCTTCACTAACTTCTAAGTCAGAAACCTGAGTAGAGCTCTCAGATATCTTAATGCAGAATATTGGTAGTGTACTTGGGAGCTACTGCACTGCAGCGACTAGACACTTGTCTGCAAGCCTAGAGGTCTTGGGTTTAAATCTGTATCAACGCATTTTCTTCTTCTGCTGAACGCAGAAGAAGAATAACATGAGCTCAAATGATGTCTCGGCACAAGATATGTTGGATAAAGAATTGACATCACAGCACTCGGGACACCCCCATAACCGCTCTGTCCCATATTCAGCAGCAAGCAAAGAGTTCCCATTCGGAAGGCACCAGTAACTGTATGATTGTATATCCATCTTGCCTGTCTCTTGAATGTTGAGCGTCAGCTACGTCCCCTGGTAACTTCTCACAGCGTCATTATCCTCAGACTGTAATGATCTATTTGTGCCTCTGCACTGTTAACTCACTCCCAAAGGGCCCTCACAACACCTAGCTTGTCATATAGCAGTTCACCACCAAGTGTTGCAGAACCTGCCATTCTATCTGCCTGCTCATTGCCCAACACACCAGCAGGATATATGCCAGGAAATGTTGCAGAAAGCAAACGCAACCACTGTTATGTTGACAGCATCCCCTCTTGAAAATATGGGTCCAGCACCATGTGCCCAAGGTGTCTGTGGCAGGAAAGGCCATTTTTAACAGCAGGCAACAAAAGTGAGTCACCACGGAAATTACTGGGTTTTCCTCTTCCCATTTCCCATGTATAAGGTAACCCCTTACCTTTTAGCCCAAAATTAAGAAATAAATATTTCAAACATATTCCATATAAAAATCTACCCTCTCCCCCCCCCCCCCCCCCCAATTTTAAACTTAAAATTATTTTGAAATATGTTTCTTACACATGGAAAACAAATCAGATGGTTTGGTCATGCAACACGATTGGCATCAGACAGGGAACCACAGAGAGCAGTGTTATACAGATACAGCGGTAACAGAGCCGGAGGTCGACCATGCAGAAGATGGACTACAGAAATATCAGAGACACTGAAAAGTATGTTATATGAAGCGTGAAAAGGGATTCTAATTTTATCTTGTTTTTGAACTTATTCTAGGCATATATTTCAACACTGACTGACAAGCTAGGCACTAACGGTGGAGCAAACTGGTCTCTGTCTTGTAGAATTAACGATGGAACCGCATGCATGGACGTGGACTTGGCAGACAATGTAAGTGTTCACAACCTTTGTCTTCCGGTGTGGGTTCTGGGATACCATTGTAAGGAAAACATTCCAAACGTTACCCAGGATTCAAACCTGGGTGCCCTGCATGAGATCCCTACATTCACTCTTAGTGAAGGATGGAAAGAAGAGAGGTTGGGGGATACTCTTAGTGAAGAATGAAAAGAAGTAGAGATTAGGGGATTCTCATAGTGAAGGATGGAAAGGAGTGGAGATTGGGGGATACTCATAGTGAAGGATGGAAATGAGTGGAGATTGGGGGATACTCATAGTGAAGGATTGTGTTCTTCATCTCTAGTTGCTTTGTTAAATGGTGTCTGGAACTGCCAACCTGGCTTCTAGTGCTGTCTGGTACTAACGGCTCGATCGTCGACTCTAACATTTCAATAGCGATTCTGCCTAATGTGTCTCTCTTAACCATGGATTGGAGGATACTCATAGTGAGGGATGGACAGAAGTAGAGATTGGGGGATACTCATAGTGAAGGATAGAAAGGAGTGGAAATTGGGGGATATTTATGATGAAGGATGGAAAGGAGTGGAGATTGGGGGATACTCTTAGTGAAGGAAGGAAAGGAGTGGAGATCAGGGGATAGTCAAAGTGAAGGATGGAAAAAAAATGATCAAAGTCCACACTTATTTCTACTCTGTGCTCAAATCAGAAGCATACTGTAGATATGTGCCCAAAATATTCAGGTGTAATCAAATGAGCAGGGTGATAGACTGGCTGCTACCACCCCTTTGAGTGGTGAGCTACATTATGATAAAGCAAGTCTGCTGAATGCTGTCTGGAATCCTGGGAACTGTGCAGCAGAGCATCCATATATGGAGAGAATGTTTTAGCTGGGAGTGAACAGAGGGTCTGGATGACTTTTTACCTGCAGTAGAGGAAAAAAAACATGTGAACTTTTAATAAAGTTGCTACTGGGAGTATCCGAAGTGCAGTCTTATTGGATCTTCATTCATTTATTCATTCATTCTACTCACTATATGATCCTTTAAAAAATGACCTTGGCTCCCAGGTTGACCCAGCTTAAAGGGGTACCAGATGCAGTTCTGGGAAGTAAAGGCGGACAGTGTGATGCTGACCACATCACCCACCAAGTGCTGATTGGTCTATAAAATATAGGTCTAGCCCTAGATGCCCAGTACATCTAAAGGCGTGGAATAGGGTTGTTTACTTTTTATGTTTAAACTCTCTATATGATGACAAATATTTATAGTTTTTAATTGAATTGTCTTTTTGTCAGGTTCTGGCAGAATTGATTGGATTTTCTGCCAAGGACAGTGTGATCATGCGACAGAAGATGAAAACAGAACCAAGGGTGAAAGATGTTTTAATGGAGGTAATTTATCATCTTGAACATCCCTGCTTCTTCAGCTCTTTCAGTCCCAGAAGGTTCCAGAGAATGACTTCAGTAAATGACATTCACAGAGAAAGTTGCAGTTAGAGGAGCCAGATTTCTTTCATAAGTTGTGACCAAATTTTCTTCTTTTGTTTGTTGCCAGGCGGTAAACATATTGTGTTACATACAAGGCTGCACTTTCTGTGCTTTTTAGCCCAACAAATAGGATTTCAACAAACCCTGAATCACTCTTTATGACAAGTTTGTAATGGGAGTTGTGGGTCTATTCTTTTCCCACTCCAATTTATGGCCCATGAACCCACAAGGGATTGACCAAATTGAAATATTATAGAACACGTGTGATGGTTAGGACATCATATGTCGTCTGACACAGTTGAACACACTGGAGCCACTGTGTTGTTGTTACACTGTAAGAAATACAGGGGCTTTCAAATGAAAACATAAAAAATGTAATAAAAATTATAGTAAACATGCCAATGTCAGTATTGCTGCTAAGGATGTCAAGAGTGTTAAGCACATGTCATCATATTGCAGACAAACACAGTGACCTCATCATAATGATGGTTTAAAAATTGCCACACCAATTTTAACATGCACCAAAGAGGAACAGTGTTCTGTTATCCATATTTTTTTAATCAGTGAAGGGGTGAAACCCATAGAAATTAAGTGGTGAATGAAGGTCTAATATGATGTTGCATGCCTTTTAGTCCATCAAGCATTTGAGTGAAGTAAGAAAGTTTAAAAACACATCTGTTACAGACTGTTGACTACTTGGTTTGCCTCATCCGGTAACTTTTGTAAAATATCTGCCCTTCGGTCACAGGTAGGTGTCTAGCCACTATTTTACAGTGGTTACAAAACAGATAAATAAAAAAATAGTAAAGGTTGTGCTTAAACCTCTTGGGTCACACTGGTCATTTGAGGCTAGCCAATATATGTTTCAGAGCAGTCAGCACTTCTTGGCTGATGTAAACATCACATTGGCTGATTTTCTTTCCAGGTAATTTCCTGGTACTCTTTTAGGCTGAGATAACCTGGCATCCAGGGTCATATTTTTGAAATATGCTTTGGCTAGATTTGAACCTGTGGCAAGCATGCAAGGGTGGTGGCCACTGCTCTACCATGACTCTCTCTCAAACTGATGCTGTCGTGTCTCCATTGTCTGTCAAGTGTCCACTGTAGACTATTGTATTTGTGTTTAATATTTTCATATTTTGCTGTCTCCTAATGGTCACCAACAACAGAAGGAACAGGGTCATGAAGACTAGTATTAGAGACTACCTGAATTAGGTTGAAAGACAAAGAATGCATGTTGTTTTTTCGTGTGTGTGTGTGTTTTTTCAGTCTTGTAAGAATTCAGCCATACCTAGCTGTATATGATCAAAAACAAACGCCTGAGGAAAAGGATGAACATAAAATGGGATGAATTAAAGGGGAGTGAAGAAATAACAGAAATGACTGAGCAAAAACTATCAACAGTTCTAATACAGAGATGATGGGGCTATATATGGACACATACTGAGAAGAAACAAGAGACAATCATCAAACAAGCACTGAAAATAAAAGATTTAAGGAGGTGAGGATGATAAAATAAAGATTGTACAGTCCCCACAGTGTGCCTGTCAAACAGGACCACAAATACCTGAGCACATTATACCAACCTGCTCACTCAAAGTAAAACTTCGAAGAGACACCTGGACTCAAGAGCAAAGTGTGCATAGCAAGCTATGGGGAACCATAAAGGACCTGCTACTGACATGTGAGTTCACAGAGGCAACCCACCCGATGGTCTGATTTGAGCATATGAAACCATACACAAAGAAGAAGAAGGATGTCAAAAAGAAATCCTATATTGAACATTGATGAGAGAAGCCAGAGGTAGTGGACTGGGTTCCATCCATGATATTAAATTGATTGCAAAGGACAGAACAGACGGAGAGACCGCGGCCCCTTTGTGACATATAATGGCACAAATGGACATTGAAACTGTCTATGAAACTTTCTACCAAATATCTGTGCTAAATGGTGAGGGTTAGGTTTAAGTTAGTCTCCCAAAGCAAAGTAGGTCATGTTTCATTCACAAGTTTGTTAGGCTGGTCTACTTTCCTCCAGGTTACGGGTGTTTCGCTCTGTTGTTTGCTATCTGGGTTGTCTTGCATTTACATTTTTATTCTGAGAAAGAGAATGCCTTTGACCTAGATTGCAGCACTCTCTGTGGGGAGGAAGGGGGGGGGGGGTGTTAGACCCAGTTTGTCCATGTTTTTGGAGTGTTAAAAGCGCTGGCGTGCTAAAATATACAACACGTGGTATCAACGGCATTGAGAAACACCCCTGTAACCTTGTGCCAAGGTCACATGGCTCAAGGTCTGCCAATCAGAAGTTAGCAAGTGTGTATATGGGCGGGATCTTGGGAGCAAAACATTACTTTTATCTGGTGAGGGGAAGACCAAGGAAGAGATGGATACATGGTATAGTGGCTGATTCCTGCAAAAAAAAACAAAAAACATCCATCAATCGAAAAGTGCAAGACAAATACAGAAAACCTTGACACTCCTAGTAAAACTGATGACCAAACCAGAAGATTGAAATATATGACTTTAGTCAGATGTTTTCAGATTGATTCAATGTGAATTCTTGTTTTCCAAATGAATCGCCAGGGACTGTCCAAGTGCCAGCAGAAGCTGATCAACATGTCGTGTCTGATGGAAGTGGACTTTGTCTCAGCAGTTAGAAAACCTGTGGTGAGGAAGTTGATCCCCGTGTCCTCACAACATGTTCTGCAGCTTCTAAAGCGGGTGGAGAAACTCTTGTCTGTTTGAATTGGCCATTTAAAAAAATTTTTTTGTTAACATATGGTGCATTAATTTGGGAGTCGCCCTGGCCTAGCAGCTAGACGCTCGGCTGTGGATTGGAAGTTTCTGGGTTGGCTTGTAGGTTGACCCAGCCTTGAGTGGGTACCAGGTGCAGTCCTTGGATGTAAAGGTGTCTGGTGTGATGCTGACCACATCACCCGCCAAGTGCCATTAGTCAAAAATATAGGTCTAGCCCTATATACCCAATACGCCTAAGAGACATGGAAAAGGGTCCTGTATTGACTTTATGGTGCATTCATTTATGTTAATAAAAGGTTTCATCAGGCTGTAATTTATCATGTTGACAGATTGGCAGCTCAGTAGGCAAGACAGATGTGAACTGTCTTCTGTAAAGACAGACAAATGGGGGATTCATGTGTAACAGACAGACAGAAGCAATCAGAACCAGCAAGCTTGTATAGACTCATAGGAAGACAAGATAGACAGTATGGTTTTAGAAAAACCATTTTTTTTTTTAAGTATCCAGAAACCGTGAGTTGTTAACCCTTTGGCTCGGTACTATGGATATCGCAACCCTTCGGCCTTGATTCCATGATAGATACCGTTAATCTGGGAGAAATGTGGCTTATTTGGGGGGCCTACCCCTGGACCACAGGGAGTTTGTCACCCAGTCGCCGCCAAGTTAGCTTTAACCAACTACGCTAGCAAGCTGGGCAAAAAACCAGTGTTAAAAATATTTCTGACCATTTTCACTTGCATTCGTATCCCCCCCCCCCCCCCCTCACCAATAGTGTATATTTTTTCATCATCACACTTTGCCGTTAGCTCAGTCCTTCATTTCATTTCTGCTACTAACTATTTTATGTTAGCTTATTTTGAACTATCTTCTTTGCCCCTGAAGCAAGTAAGTAATGATGAGACAGTACATCTAGAACTGTATGACCAACTAACATAAGGATTTTGGTTCTCAACTGATGGATGCTAATTCACTCACCCTGCTAGCCATCTGCATTTTATCTTTAAAATTTATGTGTTGATGAATACAATTATTATACAAATCAGTACAAATGATGTTTGTTAATTTGTCTTTTGTTTATCGCATATCAATAATTTTTTTTTTTTAATGTTAAGTAAGTAAAGGACCCTTTCCCATGCCTTTCAGGCATATTGGGTATATAGGGCTAGACCTTTATTTTATAGACCAAACGGCACTTGGTGGGTGATGTGGTTAGCATCACGCGGCTGCATTTACTTCCCAGGACTGGACTACACCTGGTACCCACTCAAGGCTGGGTCGACCGTGTACCCACTCAAGGCTGGGTCGACCGTGTACCCACTCAAGGCTGGGTCGACCGTGTACCTACTCAAGGCTGGGTCGACCGTGTACCCACTCAAGGCTGGGTCGACCTGGGAGCCAAGGTCATTTTTGAAAAAAGTCTGGCCCTGTCAGGAAGTGAACCCACGAGCTTCCGATCTGCAGGCAAGCATTTAGCCGCTAGAACCACAGTGGCTCCCCTTTTTAAATGTGGCATTTTAACAATTGAGTACACATCATCATCAAACAATCATAACAAGTGCTAATCAGTGTCTTTGCTAAAGCCACGGCAACAGGGCTTTCATTGTGTCAACACTATATATATATATATATATATATAACGGGCACAAAAGATGGCGGCCGCAAAAACACCCTAACAGAGCCTCAGTTGCGTGTCAATTGCGCACTTCTGGCGACCTAATTTGCGGTTTTCCGGCGACTACCACCACCGTTGAGAGTATCCCTCACGCCGCATGAGCGGCGTGTATTGGGGCTAAATTAGATGGCTGGGACTCACGAGCAGCAGCTTCCGCATCTCCTGCAGCTTTGCTCCTGAGTCCTAGCCATCTAGTTTAGCGGAAAACCGTAAATTAGGTCGCCAGAGGTGCGCAATTGACACGTGACTGAGGCCCTGTTTTTGGCCGTCATCTTTCGTGCCCGTTATTCGGAGGATAGCCATATATACTATTTAAAACAAAAATGCATACATAGCTACTGAAAGGAACATAAATTTGACATTCAAAAATCTGTTTAATTTCATGAGTAAAATTGTTCAGATTGCACACAAGAATACCTTGGGGTCATCCAATCAATTGACGGTTCTTTTGCATTTGGATCATCAATAGTTTTGAGTTATACAGGTTTTCCAGGTTTTCTCTGTCAACTAATAACGCACCATTTGATAACTGTGCCCCCCCTCCCCCTTTTTTTTTTCCTCCAAACCTTATACAGATCAAAGAAGCTATGCTTGCACACAATTTCTTTAGAGACATAATGGCAAAGAGGTGCAACTTTCTAACTTGATCAGTCCAGGTACAGTTAACTGCACGGATGAAATGTGTTTGAACAAAATATGAAATCTGACGATGGTATGTACATTCCTCTGATCCCAGGATAGTGGATGAAACATCTAACCTCAAATAATGGCAATAAATTTGGACGACCAGTGTGTGTGTTCTCTGTTTATTAAAAATCCCTTACAGTTTGGAGTTACTCTACTTCACATTCACCGGCTCTCAACTCTGGCAGAAAGTTCTGGCTTTTCATCCACTTCTGAATTTGTTTAGTCCAGTTCCAGAACCAGATTTTTGCATGCACATCTGTTTTACAGATCTAGCTAATTTTTTTATGCAAACTGTTGGTTCCTTGCCTCTTAGGCAAGTGCCCTCTGATCTGAACAAAACATCCTTAACTATTCGACTCTCTTGACCTACTTGTTCAGAGGCAGTGGGTTTATTCATCCCCTCCCCCCTCCCCCAGATGGGGACCCGGAACCCACACAGGGAGAATCGGAAGCTCAGAAGAATGGACCAAAAAGGCAAATGTTCAGGCTAAATAAGAAAACATATTTATGAAAGGTTAGCTAGTGTGATTTTGTTATTTACACCTTTGGCTTCTAGGAATTGCAACAGGGTTTGTCAACTGCATTGAAGAAACAGCACACTTGCTTAAATTGGGAGTTAAGTATATCCTGACAACCTCAGCAAATTTGCAGGACATCAGACCTCTATTTTAGCAGTGGTGAAATGTCACCGAAAGCTTGTTTGGTTTGGACATGTTGTGAGACATGGTTGGATTGTAAAGACTACATCGAGGAACACTGACAAGCAGAAGACAGACAGATGGCGTGGTTTTGTATTAGTGCTTCCATCTATACACCTCCACAACCCTAGCGGGTCAAGGGTTGTGTTATTTCTGACAAAAAGGACAGATAACAGGAAGACTGTCTCATCCTGAGAAGGCTAAATCTAGTCTCCGGTTGTGTACAAAGCCCCATATATGCAATATATTGCTATATCTGCAGTCGCCTGTTCTTGAAAAGTGTATTTAAATGCCATTGGCTGTGTGTGCACCTGTGCAGTGTTTAGGAAGCCTGGGTGTGAATATATTGACTAAGTGTTGCATTTAGAGGGGTTTCCTTGTAAATCCAATGGCTTTTTCTTAAAGCAGGGGGACTTAAAATTATCCTGTTAGTCTCAGTGATAGAGGTCATAAGTCACAGCAAGAGTCATCCAATACATTTTTGTTTTAGACCCTGGAGAATGTATATCATTCAATGCTTTACTCTGTTCTTGTTTACTGAATATTCCTTTTATATCATCATCATGTGCTCTGCCAGTTGGCATAGGCGCTCATACATCTCCACAGATCACGATCACTGCTTGCCTGTAACAGCTCTCTTGATGATATCCCTCCATGCCATCATTTCAGCATCATTCTCACATTTCACTTTGCTAGTTTAACACTTATATTTTAAATATATTTTTTTAATTGCCATCGGTGACCTGATGATGATCTGGCATCACCTTTGACTGTCCCTATCAGATGAGGTTGTCCTTAGACTTCCAATATCGTTGTTTGTAATGATTCAATCTGTGTTTCTTCATGAGATATCTTGAGTATAATGTGGTGGTTTCCTGTTGCCTTCCACATCCACATGGGGTATTTTAACCTGCACCTTTGACAGTAATTTTCATATGTCAAGACAAGTGGGTGCCCTTCTCTGCTCAGCTGCGGAATGATCCATTTATTCCGGTGGATACTGGGTTCCCATATCCGTATTAGCTATCCATGGTGTATTTCCAACCTTCCACCACTCGGAGGTGCAGGTTGGGATTTTCCCTTTCATCAAATTTGAGACCAGGATAGCATTTCTCAAACTTTCTACCCTTTATATATCTTTATATATTTAAAATCAAAAATTTAACGAATGCAGAAGAATAAAATGTTAATTTATTAGTTGATTGTTCAATAGCTTTTTTTGTTATTTTAAGGATATTTTTGGAAATTCTCATGAGTTCATGACCCTTTAAAAACAATAATTTGTTAGCATTCTGCAGGCGAAAGAGTAAAGACATTTGTTGGGGAAGACGGAACATCTGTGGTTTGTGACCAGTGTGTTATGGTGTCAATTCTTAAATCAGAAACAGAGCTGCCCTGGCAAAACTGAAAAACCTGGAGAAGAAAAATGGGGTGAACAAAGAAAGAAAGGACATATGGTGAGCTGTACTCGGTACCAAAGGCTTGGAAGAATTGAGATGTGGTTGACAGCCTAAGCTTCACTAACACTTAGATGCTCCCCTGCTGGCCCAGAGTCTTGGGTTCAAATCTGTGCCTGGCAGATTTAGGAAACAAACTCCCTGGTCTACCAAGCCTAACATCAGTGCCAGGAAAATGTTCTGGAAAGTAAAGGCAGTTGATGTAATGTTGTTTACAAGATAGAATGGAATAGAGAAATACATTTTTAGCCCAGGAAAGAATGGAATAGGGAAATAAATTTCCAGCCCCAAGATAGAATGGAATGGGGAAATACATTTTGAGCCCAAGATAGAATGGAATGGAGAAATAAATTTCGAACCCAGGGTAGAATGGAATGCAGAAGTAAATTTTGAGCCCAGTGTAGAATGGAATGGAGGAATAGACTGTCAGCCCTATGTGACATATAAAGGCACAACAGGGAAATGATGATGATTAAATTATATGTGACACTTTAAAGAATAACAGCACATATCCATACAGTAGTATTGATAGGAAGGGAACTGACCCAAAGACTTATCTGGCCCTGCCTGAAAAAACATATTTTGATAACGACCTGTTTTGAACACTCAGAATTCATATTTTATGACACCAGACTTAATTATCTTTATTTCGGCATTAGGTCGTTCATTTGTAGTTTCTTGCTCCTCCATTTTCTTTAACACTTGAGTGCCTTCAATCACTTTTCTGCAACACAAAAGTACAAAAACATATTGCCAGCACCAAAGTACACAAACATATTGCCAACACCAAAGTACACAAACATAGTGTCAACAGCAAAGTACACAAACATATTGCCAACATCAAAGTACACAAACATAGTGTCAACAGCAAAGTACACAAACATATTGCCAGCACCAAAGTACACAAACATATTGCCAAACGAAAAGTACTTTGTTTCAACATGTTTGCTCTGTCCATACTTCTTCCTCCACTAAACACAGCCGACACAGTCAATCCAAGCGTGGCCTAGTGTGTAAACACTAAACACAGTCAATCCAAGCGTGGCTTAGTGTGTAAACACTAAACACAGTCAATCCAAGCGTGGCCTAGTGTGTTAAACTAAACACAGTCAATCCAAGCGTGGCCTAGTGTGTAAACACTAAACACAGTCAATCCAAGCGTGGCCTAGTGTGTTAAACTAAACACAGTCAATCCAAGCGTGGCCTAGTGTGTTAAACTAAACACAGTCAATCCAAGCGTGGCCTAGTGTGTAAACACTAAACACAGTCAATCCAAGCGTGCCCTGGTGTGTAAACACTAAACACAGTCAATCCAAGCGTGCCCTGGTGTGTACACACTTAACACAGTCAATCCAAGCATGCCCTGGTGTGTACACACTTAACACAGTCAATCCAAGCATGCCCTGGTGTGTAAACACTAAACACAGTCAATCCAAGCATGCCCTGGTGTGTACACACTTAACACAGTCAATCCAAGCGTGCCTTGGTGTGTACACACTTAACACAGTCAATCCAAGCATGCCCTGGTGTGTAAACACTAAACACAGTCAATCCAAGTGTGCATTAGTGTGTACACACTTAACACAGTCAATCCAAGCATGCCCTGGTGTGTACACACTAAACACAGTCAATACAAGCTTGCCTTGGTGTGTACACACTTAACACAGTCAATCCAAGCATGCCCTGGTGTGTACACACTTAACACAGTCAATCCAAGCGTGCCCTGGTGTGTACACACTTAACAGTCAATCCAAGCATGCCCTGGTGTGTACACACTAAACACAGTCAATCCAAGCATGCCCTGGTGTGTACACACTAAACACAGTCAATCCAAGCGTGCCCTGGTGTGTACACACTTAACACAGTCAATCCAAGCATGCCCTGGTGTGTACACACTTAACACAGTCAATCCAAGCGTGCCCTGGTGTGTACACACTAAACACAGTCAATCCAAGCATGCCCTGGTGTGTACACACTAAACACAGTCAATCCAAGCATGCCCTGGTGTGTACACACTAAACACAGTCAATCCAAGCGTGCCTTGGTGTGTACACACTTAACACAGTCAAGCCACATGATGATGGTTAGTGTCACATGATGATGGTTAGACCACATGGCACGGGTGGGACAAGAACATAGACTTGCCACATGATGATGGTTAGACCACATGGCACGGGTGGGACAAGAACATAGACTTGCCACATGATGATGGTTAGTGTCACATGATGATGATGGTTAGTGTCACATGATGATGGTTAGACCACATGGCACGGGTGGGACAAGAACATAGACTTGCCACATGATGATGGTTAGACCACATGGCACGGGTGGGACAAGAACATAGACTTGCCACATGATGATGGTTAGTGTCACATGATGATGATGGTTAGTGTCACATGATGATGGTTAGACCACATGGCACGGGTGGGACAAGAACACAGACTTGCCACATGATGATGGTTAGTGTCACATGATGATGGTTAGATCACATGGCATGGGTGGTATAAGAACATAGACATGCCACATGATGATGGTTAGATCACATGATGATGGTTAGACCACATGGCATGGGTGGGACAAGAACATAGACATGCCACATGATGATGGTTAGACCACATGGCATGGTTGGGACAAGAACACAGACTTGGCACATGATGATAGTTAGAATGTGGCATGGTTAGGACAAGAATACAGACATGCCACATGATGATGGTTAGATCACATTGTATGGGTGGGACAAGAACACAGACTTGCCACATGATGATGGTTAGACCACATGGCATGGGTGGGACAAGAACACAGACTTGCCACATATCACATATTAATGATTCAAACAAACTGTGAGTGTCATTACCCAAAAGCCACAAATTTGGTGTCCATCCATGGACAAGGTTGCAGAGTTATGTAGAACTGTGACCCATTGGTGTGACGACCTCTGTTTGCCATTCCCACAATGCCTCTCTCGTTGTGTTTCAGAACAAAGTTTTCGTCTGAGGAGTCAAACATTTGAGAAAACTTTCTCATAGATAATAAATGGAAGAGCAAAAAAAAAAAAACATCTTTCAAAAACAGCTTTCTAATCAAAAACTAAAGACATCACTTTTTCAGGATGCCTTCTCCTCCTCATCATCATCATCTTCTTCTGCCTCCTCCTCTTCTTCCCTTTCTCCAGCTACCTCAAGAAAATGGGTGAAAATGTAAAGATACTCGCTGTGATCTTTCCAGTGTGTCTTCATTTTCCTGAGGTTGTTCTTCATACCATAATTTTATCTTTCTCTTGCTCTGTGTATGTTATGTTTATTCAGTGTGGCAGATGGTACTAGAGCATTCTCATTAGATGGCCAAACCAATTAATTAATTGGTTATTTAATCAGGATAATTGTTTCTTTTTAATAGAGCTACCACCTACCTAATAGTAAGCTATGATAGCGGGGAAAAGGGGGGGGGGGGGTTTAGCATATTTGCTCAACAGTCTAAAGTCATGCCCTCAAATCCACTTCAGGCAAGGATTTGAACTCTTTCAGTCCCAAACAAGGCACTATGTATGCTAGATATTTACCCATGTGCACCAGTCAACAGGTTTTTGTATATTTGTACATTTGAAGTTTAGTCAGACAAACTAAATTGTAACAGGGAGACGTCATCACTTGTTTTTCCACAAGGTAGGATATTGTGTATTAGTTAATGGGACGAAAGTCAACAGGTCTTAGCAACAATATTTTGCATATGAATATTTGACATCATTGTTGACATGCCCTATGAAAGTGAACGCAGCTGTACTGGCTTTCTAGAAGTCTCTATGATGTCAGCTGTCAATTTAGTTACTATAATTATGTGCAGAACAAGATGATGCAAGCTGATGCAGTAGAGATATACTTAGAAATTCCCATGTGAGAACGCACATAGTAAACAAGTTTTAGCATACAAGAATATTCTAGTAGCAGTCAAAGTGAGAAGAAAACAAATACCTAGCATTCAAGCATCCAAGTATAAATAATGAGTAACAAACCACTTTAGCATCCTTCGGTCTACGAGACTTGGAATAGGAGGGACCAGTCATATGTACTCTCAAAGAAAACCTTCAGTCATCAAGACTTAGAAGAGAAGGGACTAGTAAAATTGACCCTCAAAGCGCCTTCGGTTATCAAGACTTGAAGGAGGAGGGACTAGTAACATGGACCCTCGCAGCTGTGGAGATGCCAACTCAACACTAGAAACAGAGGAACCAGTCACATAGAGCCTCGAAGACAGACACTAGAGAAGAGACATGAAACGAGACATTGAGCTACAAAGACGACACACAAGATACATGGATCCATGGTTAAGAGAGACACATTAGGCAGAATCGCTATTGAAATGTTAGAGTCGACGATCGAGCCGTTAGTACCAGAAGCCAGGTTGGCAGTTCCAGACACTAGAACCATTTAACAAAGCAACTAAAGATGAAGAACACAACGTGACCTTAAGAGTATGTAGCCATAGGGAGAACACAGCGCTATTGATAATATCATTGATGTTGTTTGTGACATTGCTGAGGTATCACAATAAAGACAGTACATACAGTTGTTTCCAGGCATTTTATTATACAAGCATCAGTGACGTGAGAAGCATGCAGCAAGCAGAACATCATCATCACCACTATCGACAGTACTATCTTTCTCCTTGTCTAGAATCTTTCAATCGACTCCTCCTGTAGCAAACTAAAGTCGAATCTGGGTGTGATATTGATGTACGCAAAGATCAGAGCTGTGCTACAAAATCAACCCAACAACACAAGTTCATCCACAATGTGCTGTTTTTTTTTAACCCTGTGGATGTTATTACCCATGCTTTTGTTGTAATCAGGCATTAGTTATGAAATTGTGGGACTGAAAGAGCTAACAAACCGCCCCCTGATGCCAGATCAATCCAAAATAAAATCTACATGTTGGTTTTATAGAGAAGCAAGTGAGAAAATTCTATCTTTTTTGGTCTCGATGCTTAAAATAACATTATTTCAGATGCAGTTGCCACCTGCAAATGCTGGCTAGAGTGACTAAAAGCTTGCATCAACTGTGAGCTGCAATTCTGGTTTGAGATGATTCAGACATATCTGACATCTGACTTAGGCATTTACTTTGCATGTGTTAGCTTCATAATTTTGCTTGAGCTGATATTTTTTTAAACTATATTTCAGATGGGACGTGAATCACATTTTGTGGATTTCCACTGTCACAGAAACGGAGCAGTCACGGGGTGAGCCGTCTGCAGTAAAAATGGAACATTGACTAATAACTGGTAAATAAATAGCTCAGACACAAAAACGTATTCTAAGAGAAGTGATCACCTTCAAATATAGAACCATACACAGACTCCCCGCCATCTCCTTTCCCTTGGTAGATATCTGGAGAAAGAAAACAAATCTCTTTCTGATGAATTAGTTTTGCTGCCTTTCCCCTTAAAATGGCAACAGGAGCATTGTGTGTGGTTTACAACTATGATGCAATGTTGGTGCCTTTTGACACACCAGTTTTAACAGACCACTATTTAGTCTCTTTGTCTGTCATGCTTCTTAGCCACACAGGACTGCACTTAATCACCTGACTGGTGCAGATGTTTTAGGTGCCCTAATTATAACTTCTTTGGAGGTTGAATGGGGATATCTTGAATCTGCCTTGTTGGTCTGACATCTCAGGATTTTACTGTAAACCTTTAGGTAGCCACCCAGAGGTGACAAATTGTCTGATTGATTTTGACATGCTTGTTAGTGATGCAGGAGGTCATTTCCCCCCCCCCCCCTTCCTTTTACTTCCTCTTAAATGGGAGGACCAAGAACCCACAAGAGGCCTGTGGCTTTCTCATCTGAAAAACCACTGGCTGGCAGAACCAAAAGAAGATCTCCTAATGCAGCATAGATCCCTAATCACCTCAATTCAAGCATTTTGAAGATTTGTTCATGTTCAGTTGAAGTTTGGAGCTAACATTCTCCCTGATATGAGATAGCTATCCTTAACATATTCTTGAAAGAAAATAATGACTCACAAGGAGAACTGACTGCCCTCATCAGAAAGAAACAGCCTGCATTCTTTGATCATGTGATGAGAAGGAAAAAGCTGAAGTACATCACGACAGTAGGAAAGTTGGAGGGGAGGAGAGGCAGAGGAAGACTAAGAGAAAAATTGCTGGACAATCCGACATCATGGCATGGAGGATCATCTGAGTTGACTGAAAGTACACAGACCAGAAGGTTGTAGATAGACATGACTACTAATGTCACATGGCATGGGCTTTAAGAATCTGAGGTAGCTATTTTCTGTCAACCATGATTAGTGGCCTCACACAACAAGCATGTTAGGTTACAGTGTTAGTACAAAAATTCATAAAAATGTTAATCAGTAGCGTTCTGAAATTTGCATATGTCATTCTGGCTGTCATTTCTAAGTCAACTACTATTTTCAACAAAGCTTCTACATCCTGCTAGAAGCTAACACCACATTCACTTAAAGTTGACATTCACTGGAGTTATTTCCCTTCAATTCCTAGAGGTCACCCCCCCCCCCCCCCCCTCCTTCCTTGAAGTATGACTAAATTCTGCTGTTATCTTTCTTCAAACTTGATGTCTGTGCAGTAACTGTCATTTTTTCTTTTGCAGTGGGAGCTGTGATATACAGTGGCTAGATCAGTTTTCCAAAGTGGGCTTGTCAGCTGAGGTGTGGCGGGGAAGGGGGGGGGGGGGGGGGGATGTAGCTGTGTCGGTCAAATTTTTTGGGGGAAGGGGGAGGGGCTGGAATGTCTTAGGGAGATGGTAAGAGCCTCAGGGGCAATGAATAAAATACCGCAGCAGGAAGATAACGACAAAATAGAATAAACCATCCCAGGAAAAGCCAGGCAATTAAATAAAGTTGGTCTATAAAATTATTAATCTAGGATCATATGCCTGATGCCACATTGGTAAGAAAATTGTATTTTTACTACGTCCAGGAACTATGCCGTTGAATACTATTTTGTTTCTATGTGTCCAAAGTGCCAAAAGGCATGCAAGTTATCCTTTCCTTTTCTTTAACCTAAAGGCGTAGAAAAGGGTTTTTTACTTTTACTTTACTGAGTTTAGTTTATGAAACCAAAAAATTATACTAACCTCCTCCTTGAATCCATCCATTTTTTACAATCCGATGAAAAATAGAATTTTCATAACATAATTTAAAACCTGATTCATGGGACACACCCTTTTCCCCGGAACACAGCTGGAGAAAGTTGGCACAGGTCTTTGGTGTTAGATCTGAATACAGCTAAACAGGGACAGAAGAATGGAAATATGTCAGTTGGCAGATCAGGTACACAGACCAGAAGCATGATTCTTATTTTGATTTTTACAAGGGATAACAAATAGAATCATCCAAAATAAGAACAATAGTGTTGCTTGTCACCAATACTCTTCCTATTGTTTATATATTTGATCTTCTCCTTCTTCTGCATCTGAACTAGTAAATGCATTGAACTTGTTTACAGAACGGCTGCAATATTTGTACCTTTTGGCTGACAGATCTGACTTATGCAGGCATTTGTTGACCAGGTTAGCCTTCCCAAAAAATATTTTATCCTTTAGTGGGGCTCTCCGGGGTAAAACAGTCTTTATCTTAGCGTTCTCGAGCTGTAAACTACGGAGACAATTTCTAGTTGTTCATCCATTTGTGCCCACTGGTCTTGTACCAGAACTTGAGTTGTGTGCGCACATCTGTTTTACAGATCTGATTTATTTGTAAGCAGAATGTTGGTTCCTTGCCTCTCAGGCAGACACACTCTGACTTTGGCGGAAACTCTGCTAATTTAGTTGTCCTGTATGACATGCTTGTTAGGGAGGCAGTGGGTCTATTCCTTTCTTTTCCTTCCCCAAAACAGAGTCCTGGAACACAAATGGAAGAGTAAAGTGGTCAAGCCATTTGCCTTGTGTTCTGAAGGTGATGGGTTTGTTCCACAGACACGCCATCCAGTTCATCTTCTTCTTTGCATTCACTCCGGCGGAAAGTTCTGGTTGCACATCTACTTAACTCTAGTCCTCTTCCAGAAACTGAGGGTTGCATGCCCATTTGTTTTACAGGTTTGACTCAATTGCAAGCAGACTATTAGTTCCTTGTCTCTCAGGCAGATGTATTCTAACTTTAAAGGAAGTCCCCCAGTTAGTCGACTTACAACATGCTTTTGGGCAGGCAGTGGGTCTATTCTTGTTTTCCCCTATAACAGGGCCCGGAACCAAAATAGAGTGGAGTTTCATTTTTTAAAACAGAGATCTCTAAGATCATCGCTGCAGCTACAGAGTTTGTGCACTGTGGGATGTTCTCGGTAGATTTCTTGCTGTTCTGTGGAGGAAGACAAAGTTTTGTGGAATAACCCAGTACAATGAATTCAATTCTTTTGACTAACTTTCCTATTAACTCTCAAGTCATCTGTGCATTATTAGGGTCTGCAATAAAAGCAGATATTTAAGCATGTGCATCTCTCTCTCACTCTCTTTCACAACATCAATGCAACAGTACTTACCTCATTGACTAGCCCGGCAATAAACTCAGCCCTTTAAAACATCTCTTTTCTCTTTCACTACATCAATGCAACAGTACTTACCTCATTGACTAGCCCGGCAATAAACTCAGCCCTTTAAAACACTTCTTTTCTCTTTTACAACAACTATGCAACAGTACTTACCTCAATGACTAGCCCGCCAATAAACTCAGCCCTTCAAAACACTTCTTTTCTCTTTTACAACAACTATGCAACAGTACTTACCTTAATGACTAGCCCGCCAATAAACTCAGCCCTTTAAAACACTTCTTTTCTCTTTTACAACAACTATGCAACAGTACTTACCTCAATGACTAGCCCACCAATAAACTCCCCATTGATTGCAACGTCCAGGTAGACATGATCATGTTTCTGTGAGTTGAGCTTGCTAGTGTATGCCTCTTCTGTCAGAGTGTAGTACAACGCTTCAGGCCTGTACTCTTCAAAGTTGTGCTCATTTTCTGCCCAACCAATGAGATCATCAGGTCCTCCAATTAGCTCCCCATTGATAAAAGCTATGGCCTTTTCATGAAAAGCCCAAACCTCTCCTCTCAGTTCCTATGAAATTAAAGCACAATATAAAGTCAGTTTTTTAAACTCTCTAGGGAATGAGGCCAGAGTTTGGGGTGAATATTTCAATTGTTCATGACACGCTAACCTACATTTTATTATTCAATCAGTCCCCTTGCCCTCCAACACCCCCCCCCCCCCCCCCTCCCCACCACAACCAGCTCTCTTACACACTCACATGAAACAGTTTTTTAAAGTAACTGTTAAGACAGAAAAATAATGATGTGTAGAATCAATTGCATTTCATTTTATGTTGTTTCTGATTTCTTCTCTTGCTCCAAAATCCTAAAAGATCTTTATGAAACTGATTAAACATGCTCTACATTTTTGCTAAAAGTTTTCACCAAGCAATAAAACAATATAAGAACTTTTTTTTTCAAATGCTCTATTGAAAGTCTGTCAGCCTGCCTATTTGGTTAATGTGAATTGTTTCTTATATTTGGTTAATGTGAATTGTTTCTTATATTTGGTTAATGTGAATTGTTTCTATATCTCCAGTTTTTTTTAAATTCTCACTGCCTAATTCTGGAGTTCCTTTAATTTGTCTTCTTGGCATTCAGCAGCTGTAAACTCTGGCCGAAAGTTCTGTTTGTCCATCTCTCGACTTTAGTCTTGTTCAGAACCTGAGTGTTGCGTGCACATCCATTTTACAGTAGTGACCTATCTGTATGCAGATTGTTGATTCCTTGCCTCTCAGGTAGATGCACTCTGACTTTGAAGAAAGCCCCCAATTAGTCGACTCTTACGACATGCTTGGTGGGTAGGCAGTGGGTCGATTCTTGTTTTCCCCACAACAGAGCCCAGAACCCACATGGGAAATTTATCTGTTGTATTTAGCTGCTGTTGTATTTAGCTGCTGTTGTATTTAGCTGCTGTTGTATTTCATTACCCATTGAGTTGAGTTAAGAACCAACATCGCAGCACTCTAGATATTCCAGTAAGTCTCCATTTTCATTTTCAGCAGCCAGCACTGACTTTCAATTCATACTTCAAGGGCAGGCTTCACTTGTCCTGTATATAGTATCTTGAAAACTTTCCCATCTGCACCCCGTGTTGTACATGTAACTGCTGTTCTTTGCCTTGCTCTTGTTCAATTTCACTGATCTAAAAGTGATCTGAAACTATGGACCAAGAAGAAGAAATACACAAACATCTGAACACTGAGTTGAACTGGCTCATTAACAGCATCCTGTCTGAAAAGCTGAGATATTTTGGCCAGGTTAAATGTCTTGGTTGCCTGGAGAGAACAGGGAGTTAGAGTTCTGGCTATAATGTGTTGTTGCAAAGTGTTGTTAGTCCATGAGTAAATTCCTTAGTTGTTCTCATGCACTTTTTCTTCTACTATTGTGTTCATTTTTTAAACACCAAATTCAGAAAAAGAAACATTAAATTCAAGGCTTCAGTGGTACATCTCAGAGTGAGATGTTGGAGCTTGTTGCTTGCTTTTAGTGTGTCTTTCTTACATAATAGTTCAGCTGTGTTAAGAACCATATCACAAAATCTGGGACATTCCCATAAGCACTCCAGCTCTATCCTCAGTAGCCAGCTCAGAATTCCAATTCTGATGGTACCAGTTCTTCTTGTTTTGTTGTCGCACTGATACCAGGTTGTAGCCCAATACCGTGGTTTTCTGTATTTGTCTTGTGCTTCTCAGGTGGCTTGGGTGATGGATTTGTTCATCTTTTTTGCAGATTTTGGCCTTACCATTTATCCATCTCTTTCTTGGTCTTCCTCTCGCCTTCTTCTCATATGTTCTGCTGTAAAAAGCCTCATATATTTTAGCCTGGCTGCATTCTCAGTAGATGGCTGAACAATTTCATTCTTTGTCAATATAATCCAGAAATGGTTTTATTCCTACTTTCTCTCTAATGCTGGTATTCGTAACCCGGCTTCTTCTTGTATTGTTAGTGACCTTGCAAAGACAGAGCATTTCACATGTACTTATTTTCTGTTCTAGTGCCCTATTCACTGTCCATTGTTCATTTTCCATGTTTGGCAGTGATAACATAAAGTAGGGATATAGATGCTGTTTTGCTGGTTAATGGTACCAGTGACATCTTTTAATCTTACATAGTTAGGAAGGGCCCTGTCAGGCTGGCACTGTAGAAGAAGAATTTAGTTGATAAAATTGATTGACTAGTGGACGGCTTGTGGAAACTTTATGTGCACTTTTCAACTGGAAAAACTATATGAATACTAAAAATACATCAGATTATTATTCTTACAGTAAACATTGTTATGTATGGTGCAACATTTATTTTATCGACTAGTCAGATTTGAAAGGTAATAAGATCAATGTTATGCTGGCCACCTTTATTTCCTAGGCCTGGAACAAATCTTGTGCTGAATCAGCATGGAAGGTCAAGGTTGATTATAAAAATACACATCGATCTGTATTTGAACACAAGATCTTCAGTTTGACAGGCAAGCTCCTAGCAGCTACATTACAGCAGTTCACATCTCTTTAGAAACTGAGAAAATACTAAATGATAGTCCCCACAACATAAAAAATATTAACCAGCAATAAAAAAAATATAATCTCTGTATTGACTTAGACTAACAGAAACACTAATAAACATGACTCAGCATTTTTACTGAAAGGCTGTCACCAGGAAACACAGAAATATAACAATGATACAAAATAATGCACATCTCAAGTGTTCAACCATGAACAAGATGGTAATTGGTTTTTCTTCTTCTTCATGTTCACTGCCTGTAAAAATCGAATAAAGAAATGGTTGTTTACCCAGAAATGCGGCATGCACATTCGATTTAAAGATTTATCATTTAGCTTATTTTTATCTAGACTGGTCGCTTGCCTCTCAAGCAGATGCACTCCAACTCTGAAGGAAGCCCCCAGTTAGTTGACTCTTAGGACATGCTCAGGGAGGAGGCAGTGGGTCTGATTTTTTACCCCCAAAATGGGACAATGGAACTCACATGGGGAGTAAATCGGTTTTTAATTACCTTGCGTTTTTCATCAATGAAAATGTCCCAATCAAACTGGAGCATACCCAGAACAACTGGCTTTGGAAACAGTTCTGGGTTGTTTCTGTGCAAGTCCTGAAATGGGTCAACATGAGCTTGTACATGATTTTAAAACAATTCACAGAATTTAATTATGTAATAAGGAATGTTTGATAAATTCTACCTGATTATATCAAATTTATGAAAGGCTCAATTTATGATGATATTTTAAAATACTAATAGCATAGGTGAAACAACAAACAAAATTTAAAAAAAAAACATGTATAACACATGTAAACATAATGCAGTCTCAGAGTTTATTATATGCAGGCTTTTTCTAGATTAAATGTGTGGCTATCCTCCGAATAATGGTCCCAAATTATTGAGGCTAAAAAAATACACTAACAGGGCCTCACTCATACGTAAATTGCAGACTTCTTTCTGGCAACTATACCGCCACCGCCGAGAGTATCCCCCCACGAAGCTACGTGCGGCGCAGAGGGGGGCTAAACTAGATGGCTGGGACTCACAAGCAAATAAATTAAAGGAAGCTGCAGGAGATAGGGTAGCTGCTGCTCGTGAGTCCCAGCCATCTAGTTAAGACCCCCCCTCCACACAGCATTTGCGGTATAGTCGCCGGAAAGAGGTCCGCAATTTACATATAACTGAGGCCCTGTTAGGGTATATTCTTAGCCTCGATAATTTAATATAATTTCGGAGGATAGCCAAATGTGCCAGTACTCAAACATTCCCAGAACAGTGCATGATACCCATCACAAAGTGTTTATTAGAGTAGTACTGAAAAAGTGATGCCTAGAAAAGTTCTGGTACTGCACACCGTTGCATACCAGGATGATATCACCAGGTTTTAAAAAAAAACATATTACATGCAGCCACTGCTTGAGAACAATCCGTGCCAAGACTAGCTTGCCTTGCCTGTCACCTGCATACTCATAAATGTAATTGTTTTATCAGAAGAAAATACTCATGGTCATTTTTTTTAAATGGATGAACAACACACAAAATTTAATCTGATGATTACATACGTTGGTATTCGTCACTAAATATGAACCTCAGCTTCAAACTGACATACAGGATTCATTAGGATATCATTGTATTTGATATTTTAACTTACCTAACTGTAAGGTTTCATAAATAAAATGCCTGTGTGTGTGTGTGTGTGAGTCTGTGTGTGTGTGTGTGTGGTTATTGTCCCATCAGCTATCCTCCGAATAACGGGCACTAAAGATGGCGGCCGCAAAATATCCTAACGAGTCTTAGTCACTTGTCAATTGCCCACTTCCAGCGACTTAATTTGCGGTTTTCCGGCGACTACCGCCACCGCCAAGAGTCCCTCACGTGGCGTGGATTGGGGCAAAACTAGATGGCTAGGACTCAGGAGCAGCAGCTTCCGCATCTCCTGCAGCTTTGCTCGTGAGTCCTAGCCATCTAGTTTTGCCCCAATCCACGCCGCGTGGGGGACTCTTTGCGGTGGCGGTAGTCGCCGGAAAACCGCAAATTAATTGACACGTGACTGAGACTCGTTAGGATATTTTGCGGCCGCCATCTTTAGTGCCTGTTATTCGGAGGATAGCCAAACAAAATGACCAAGAAGGAAATGTCTATAATCTCTCGTCACTCTCAATCACAAAATAGAAACTCAAGCAATAGTTACCAATACATTGTAATAAGTCCCTGTTCACACTGGGTATATAGTCCCTGTTCACACTTGGTATATTGTCCCTGTTCACACTGGGTATATAGTCCCTGTTCACACTGGGTATATAGTCCCTGTTCACACTGGGTATATAGTCCCTGTTCACACTGGGTATATAGTCCCTGTTCACACTGGGTATATAGTCCCGTCACGGAAATGTCAGTTGGAGTGGAATATCTCAGAAGGATAAGCCGGCACGAACCCCAAATTCGGAATAGTCTCTACCAATCTCAACAACTTGGAGCTGCTAACTTGCGACGTTTAGAATGTACACAACAACGCCAGCAGGTCTCACTGATCACGTCAGCAAAACAAACCGGAACAAAGTCCGAACTGCTCATCAATTTTCACAACTTAGAGATGATAACTTGCACTGACAGGTAGCAACGCCAGCAGGTCTCACTAATCACATCTTTTTCTCAGCCGTTATTTCATTCGCATACCTTTCCCACGTGAAAATCAGTTTTGCCACTCTGAAGGGCGCACAAACGTTACACAATCCTCGGGGACTACAAGTACTGGGACCTTCCCCAAGTCTCAGCTAGTATTCTGATCTCCTGCCCCCTCACTTCATATTCATGCTAGTTAATAATCATGAGATAATCGAAACATTCATACATGTTTTAATCCCACTCATTCCATTATCATTCTGGCTTTTTCTCTCAATATTTATGTGTATACAAGTGACACACAGCAAAATCAGTTACAATATCTTAGACAACTGACAATACAATAATATGCTGGCCTACCTCAACACAAGATTTTGCTTTAATAAAGTTGACATCGTTTATAAGTCCATATAGAGAAATTTTATAGACACACCGCGCCATGTTGTTTGGACAACACCATAGAAACGGTACAGGGAGATAATGCTGTCTTCTCCCCATTCTTTATATGGTGGTTAGAATCGATCAAGTGTCGTCTCCACAATAGAGGCTGATTCTAATGAACTTTCGTTATAAGTGTATACTCTCGCAGACTACTTTTGTCCATCACGTGATGTTATCCTCCCACTTGTATCACTAGCAGTCTACCTTCAACTCTTCCCTCAGCATGTTTTTTTTTTTAATTTTTAGATGTTAGTTACCCTATGTAATGTTTGAGAATGGCTGCGAATAAAACCAGAAGAGATCGAGTGAGAAACGATGTGATTACAAGAACTATTGGAACCATACCCATCGTTAAATTTATTGAGAAGCAAAGAATGAAATGGTTTGGTCACCTAATGAGAATGGAACCAACGATGCCAGCATCAAGAGCATACAACATGAAAATCGAAACAACAAGAGGCAGGGGAAGACCAAGAAGAAGATGGATTGAAGGAGTCACGGACAACTTGAGACTTCATAACATCACGGCATATGAAGCGACTGAGCGCGCCCTGGCTCGGTTGCCGATCATCTGATAGACTGCGACGCCTAGCGGCACAAGCAGATTTTGACAAAAGAAGAAGAAGTTACCCTATGTCTTTTAATATTGCCCTAAAAATTCACATCTCTCTCTCCACCTCTTCACCCCCCCCCCTTTTCTCAAATTCCATTCAGTAGTTCCACTTTTATTTTTAGTTCTTTTCTTCTAGAATAGGTTAGTTGCGTATCCTTTGCCATTGCCTCTAAACGGTCGGCTTTTTTTATACCACTGTCGAAAGTTGAATTATGAATCGACATTGTAGCACTCGGTACACTCCCAAAAGCGCTCCGTCCTCATCTTCAGCAGCAAGTGAATAGGTCCTATTCAGATGGTACCAGTAACTGTCTGATTGTACACCTGTCTCGCCTGAGTGTTGAGCGTCGGACAGATCTCCTAGTAACTCCCTGCAATATCATTTTCCTCAGACCATAATGATCTATGTGTGCCTCCGCACTGTTCACGCGCTCCCAAAGGACCCTCACAACATCTAGCTTGTCATTCATCAATTCACCACCAAATGGTGCAGAACCGGCCAGTCTTTCTGCCTGCTTATTTCTCACAACACTGGCATGACCTGGAGAAAATATCCAAAGGATGCTAACCACCCGAGATCTCTAAAGTGATGCTTGCCACTCTGCACGTAGCTGCCTGTCTCCAGCTTTCTCAACATGCTCTGTGAGTCCGTTACAATCACGGCATGTGCTTCAGCTCCGATTCTCAAACCAGTGGAAGGCAGCAGAGACTGGCTCCACCTCCATTCTCAAACTAGACGTCATATCATATGCCAGGCTTTGTTGCACTGAGAGACATCCATTCGCCTTCTCTATGAACCCCCGTGCACTTCGTCTTCCCGTCAACACAGAGCCATCTGTATAGACAATCACATCACCTAGGCGGGAATTGTCATGAATTATTTGTTGAACTTCTGATTCTGCAGCACCAGCTGGCCAGTCCCTGCACTCACGTCCTAAAGTGATTAGAATCCTACACAAATCTGAGACCTGATCGGACACTTCGACCCACCCTCTCCTTGCCTAAATTGATCAAGGTCCAATTGTGTCTTCAGCTTGCGCCATCCAAGACTTTCTTCTTTTAAAGTCTTGGCACCAAATTGTATGCATTCAAACAATTTATTTTGAGTAAAATAATCAGTGTAACAAAAGAATGGCTATCACTTATTGCCCTCTTCCTTGAAGCATTTGCGATCACATTTAGGAATATTGCTGCCACAGGTGCTTCTTCAGAATCTGGACATACATCAACAAACCAAGCACCCTGAACCAACAGTCGCACCACAATCACGGTTCCTTTTTCAGAGTCCTTGTCATCACCATCAACCAAGAAACTTAAAAGAGACTGTGCCAACTGTGTTATGAAGCAGAAGACAATTATGAATATGGAGCAACAGAAAAAAAATGTTTACAGCGACAGATACAAGGACTCAAAAGTGCAGCTCAGAGAGAAGCAAAAGCTCAGTTTTCCTTGACCAATTTGAACAAGACAATCAAAAAGAAGACACGGTCAGTTAATCTCTGGAATCCTAAATTTACAGATTTAAAGGAGAAATATGATGAAGCGTTGAGATCATTTGCATTTCTGGATGTTTTAAGGATGATGAGAACAGATTACAAGCCAGTTTTAATTCCAGCACAGATTAGGCAAATAATTGAAGGCAACAGATGTCGAACTTTATATACTGTTTGAAAAAAGCTAAGCAAAAAAAAAAAAAACTTAATTGCAGAAGAAAAGACTTGATACCTACAAAAAGAGGGTCACCATTGAAAAACAGAATACTGAAAGGATGCACGCTAAACAGTTACTGGAGTCCTTTTCCGCAGGTAAAATAAGTTGACAGATTTTCACAATAAAGAAGAATGCTGAAAATAAAAACTTTGCAGACAAAAGTGTTTGTTATAATTGTGGACTCTCTGTTCTCCCAAACTCCTGTTGTTAATCTTATCATTGTAGCTGCTGTCTTACCTATTCTGGTGTTGATTTCTTGGTCCAGTGAAAGTTTATTGACTGAGGATCCCAGTTATGTAAAATTATCAACTATCGCCAGGTAATCATTATCAATGAAAACTGCAGGTCTATCATTAGAACTTTGCTCCAGCAGCAAAGTTTGAGAGGAAAACCAAGATAGAAGATGACGGACAGTTTGGAATCATGAGATGCCAGAATATGTAAAAGAAATGTCTGACAGTACACGAGGCAGAAGGCCGGGTACAGACATGATTATCAACACCCATAGAATAGATAATAGTAGTAGTAGCAGCAGTAGTAGTAGTAGTAGTAATTTAAACAGTATTCTGTTCAACCCATCAGCCAGATTAACACTGGGATATATACAGTTTTTCTATTTTATTAATTGATAATTATGCCAGCTAAGTATATTTAGTTATAATTCACACTACTGGGTACCTTATGTATAATTGTGTATGATTTTTCGAGTATAGAATGTGAAATTCAATAGATTTTAAATATTCTTTCAGTTATAGTAATTATATTGTGTAATCTAATTTTGCAGATATTTAAATTAATCTGGGATACCATTATTCTGACTTCAGATATATGAACATCTCATATGCTAACACCTGTTCTTGTGGTCTGCTGGTTAACTCTTTCTTGTAGGTCTATCTCTAGAGCCATCTAGTCTCAGCATTGAACAAACAACTGGAAAATCGTATCAATTCTTTGGAGATGTGGATATACTTGATATACAGAAGATTAGGTCGTATTTCATGGAAACAAAAGCTATCAAATACAGAGGTACTGAGGAAATTGGGAATGAAAAGAGAGTTGCTAGGTGAAATAAAAAAGAGACCAGTGAAATATTTTGGCCACATTAAAAGACATAACAGTATTGTAAAGATCATCTCTTGAGGGAAAGGTTCAAGGTAGGTGAGCAAGAGGCAGACAGCGTTACAAGTGGGAGGATAACATCAAGAGATGGACGAACAGCAGTATGAGTGAGTGTATATCAAGGGCAAGAGACAGGGCTTATTGGAGATTCATTGCAGCCAACCTTTATTGTGGAGACGGCACCTGATTGATTGATTTTGTCTCAGCATGTTTTCTGTGTCTATCTCTAGAGCCATTTATTCCCAGCATGTTTTCTGTGTTTATCTCTAGAGCCATCTATTCCCAGCATGTTTTCTGTGTTTATCTCTAGAGCCATCTATTCCCAGCATGTTTTCTGTTGTCATAGCTTATTGCTGTGGATTATATATTCATTAAGTGATAGTAAGAAAAAGAACTACCTTGTGCTCTACAAGTGTACCTACCAAACATATGCTAAATATACCCTTACTTACTGTAATTCTGTCATCTGAGAACTATTGTACAAATGATTACAAATGATTAACTACACAAAATCAATTTTTAAAATATACATTTTATTAAAATGTTGCGAATGATGATGGTGATTCCAGACGAACTCAGTATATAAAATGTGTGCCCGGCTGTGACAACATTCACCTGATGTATATGACCAAAATGATATATTAAGTCGAAAATGAGATCTCACACACATTGTGCCAATGATCATCCACACAGAAAAAGCGCCAAAATTCAAATTTTCAAAAGCCAGAAATCGTCAGATCTAGCAACACAACAGTCAGAAGTTCTAATGTATGAACAACTAACTATAGTGGAGACTTGATATTATTTTGGCACTGGTCTATCATACCTTTCAATGGCCAGCTACTGGAAGTAAAATTCTCTATCTGGCAGCTGAGGTTTTTATCATCTTTACTGTAAAGTAAGAACATGGTAAATGTTCCGTTGTAAAAACCTAAGTTGTTTATGGTGAAATAAATAGGCAAAGGGTTTACGGGCCAAGGGCACATCGGGCACATATATTCTAAATAATCATCCCTCTGTGGGTGGTGTGGCCAGCCATCTTTACTTCCGAGGCTATTTCCTGGTACCAATTTTCAGTTGTGTCAATCTGGGAGCTGAAATCCTTTTCCCCCACATCCTCCCAATGCAAATTTGAATGCAAGACCTTCTGGTCGGCATATTTGGGCATATGGTGCTCACTCTATTGTATTGACCAATCAGCGCTCTGCGGTATTTATCAACTATCTAATCACAAAGTCACAACAAAAATTAAACGTTCACGTATTATGCCAGGTGTAACAAGGAAAGATCGAATCAGGAATAATGATATCAGGGGTAGAGTCACCACAGAATCAATACTGAAGTTTATTGTTAGACAACAAATCAAATGGTTTGGCTATGTAACAAGATTGGCAATAGACAGGGTCCCACAGAGAGCAGTATTATACATATATAGCGATAACAGAAGCAAAGGCGACCATGCAGAAGATAGACCCGGGAAATATGGGAGACACTGAAAAGTACTCATATACAAGAAGGGTTAGTTCCAGTTATCTCCGCTCTACTTCCTGAGGAGTAGAGGAAAGAAGAAAAAGAGGATGATGAAGATCCTATCTTTTTGTTCTTGGTACCAATTTTAGGCAAGGTTGACCAGGAAACCTGGGTCTGTTTTAAAACTTACCCTACTAAATGTACTTTAGTACAGATTCAAAACCTATTATCCACAGGCTGGCAGACAAGTATTCTAGTTATTACCAGATAAATATGTAATATAAATATATCAGTAATTTACCTGTGAAACTTTAAATATCTAGGCTCTATAATAAATAGCAAGGGAGACTTGTTTGACAGAAATTAAAAGGAGGATGGCCATAGCAATGCAAAGATTAAACAGCATTAAAAGTCTATGGTTAAGCACCAGCAGGAGATCAAAATTAGAATTCTGAGAGCATGCATCTTCCCTATAGCAACATACGAATGTGAGTGGTGGACTATCTCCGAATCCTTGAGACAGAGAATAGGAGCTTTTAAGCTGAAATGCTGTAGATTCTCAGAATATCTTGGATAAAGGAGAGTAGAAATACATCTTGAAAGATCTGAACATCAAGGAAGATTGGCTAATAAACAGCCTCCTGTCTTGGAAGCTGAAATCTTTTGGTCATATCAAGCGCCTCGACAGATTGAAAAAAAAATAATAGCAGAAGGCATGGTACCAGGAAGGAGGGGCAGGGGCCGACCAACATGAAGATGGGCACAGGATATAAGTGACTCCTTGAGTATGAAAGTACATGAGGCGGGAGAGCTGGTGAGAGACCGAATTTCTTTCAGGCAGACCGTGATGAGAGCGACGTTCTGCAAAGGACCTACTACTTGATGATGATGTAACTGTGAAAGCAAATGTTTGTTGAACATTTAATTGAAGAGGTGTGAAGAAATAAGAGAAATGTCTGGGCAACCACTAGTAACAACAGTTATAAGACAGAGAAGATGGTGTTACATTCGAGTCATCCTGAGAAGGAGTAAGCAGAGAATCAGAAAATAGACACTCACATGGGAAATAAATGGATTGAGGAAGCAAGGACATCTAAAAAACAAACACCCAACGCAAACGTCAATGAGAGAGGTCAAACATTGACTGGTTTCCGTTCATGATATCTAAAAAGACTGCACAGAATGGAATGGAGGAGTAGGTTGTGAGCCCTATGTGACACATAATGGAACAACAAGACAGGACAGTGATGATGATGATGATGTCTGTCTAATACTGCAACAAAGGGAGTCGCCGCGGCGGAGCGGCTAGACGCTCGCCACGGATCAGAAGTTCGTGGGTTTGTTCCCTAGAGAAGCCGGACTTTAAAAAAAAATGAACTTGGCTCTCAGGTCGACCCAGCCTTGAGTGGGTACCAGGAGCAGTCCCAGGAAGTGAAGGCGGCCGGCGTGATGCTGACCACATCCCCCGTCTTGTGCTGATTGGTCTTTAAAATATATGTCTAGATCTATTTGCCCTATATGCCTAAAGACATGGAAAAGGATCCTTTGATAACATTTTTTTTTTTAACTTACTGCAACAAAGGCATGAGGTGCTTGACTGCCCCATTTCAAAAGTGAACTGTATCAAGTTAGGGATTCTCTCCTGATGCTTTCTCTTCCCAGATAATTTCCAGGAAATATGGATATTGTCCTTGATACATTGAATGAACCATGTTAACACCCCCAGACACACAAAGGTCTGGAGGGAAAATCCTCTCATCACCTGGTAAATTCACCTGGAACACTGCTCTACATAAACATAGATATCACTGCATTATGGTCAAACACAGACCTTTCTAACTGGTCAATGGATTCTCCATGGCAAAGTGGTCAAGCCGTTTGCCTCTAGCCCTGAAAGTTGCAGCTTCGTTTCATGGTTGCACACCCTTCAGTTCATGAGTGCAGTTTTTATGCAGATCCCTGGGGATCGTTGCTATAGCTATGGAGTTCGTACTCTGCGCAGCACACTTGGCAGGCGGCTAGCTGGTCTGCAGAAAGAGACCGAGTCATATACAGTAAAACCCGGTGCCTTGAAGTCACTCCTCTCGACTTTAACCTTTAGCTGGAAAACATTACTATAAACATCAAAAAGGTATAGAATCTGGAGGGGAAAGAATGGGATGCAGAGGTGCTGAACCACATGGGGTGGTGCAACAGGACCAGGGATCATACTGGTTAAGATCTTTCTACACCACTATATAGTCATCCTAGAAGTTGATTCCCAGCTGGAAGCCTGGCCAAGAAATCAAGCGTTCTGGCTGTGTCAAATAGAAAGATTCTCAGAATACTATGAACAAAGAAGAGAAAAAAAATGCTGACATTATAAAAAATCTGAACATCAAGGAAGACTGGCTAATAAACAGCATCTTGTATGAGACAGCTGGCGAGAGACTGAGTTTCTTTCAGGTAGACTGTGATGACAGCAACGTTCTGCAAAGGACCTGGTACATGATGATGATGATGGTTGTGTAGAAAGTAAAGGACCCTTTTCCCTGCCTTTAGGCGACCTGGACATATCGGGCTAGACATATATAGTCCAATCAGCACTCGGTGAGTGATGTGGTTAGCATCATGCTGGCTACCTTTACTTCCCAGGACCTTTCCTGGTACCCATTTAAGGCTGGGAGCCAAGGTCATTATTTAAAAGTTAGGTATCGTAAGGGACCTGAACCCACGACCTTCAGATCCTTGGGCAAGCATCTAGCTGCTACACCATGGCAGCTCCCTGTGTAGAAAGCATCCAAAAGAGGTGCTATTTTGGGGTACAGAACTGTGGTTCCCAAAGTGGGTCGGATGACTAGACAAAATCATCCCCCAGGGAAACTAGACAGTACCACTTCTTCAGTAGTAGAAAATACTTCTATAGTCAGAAGTGGAGGCTGTCAGTGTATGCATATAGCTGTAGACATGTATGACCTGTCTAAGGTTTGCCATCACACTGAGGAGGTACTGCAGGTATCAGTGTATGCATATAGCTGTAGACATGCATGACCTGTCTGAGGTTTGCCATCACACTGGGGAGGTACTGCAGGTATCAGTGGATGCATATAGCTGTAGACATGTATGACCTGTCTAAGGTTTGCCATCACACTGGCGAGGTACTGCAGGTATTAGTGTATGCATATAGCTGTAGACATGTATGACCTGTCTAAGGTTTGCCATCACACTGGGGGTGGGGGTGGGGGGGTACTGCAGGTATCAGTGGAAGGATAAATCAGGAGACATGCATGACCTGTCTAAGGCTGCCATCACACTGGGGAGGTACTGTCGGAGTCATATTCCTGCAGCTGTGAACACAGTGATAAGGGAACTGAAAGATCAGCATTCACACCCAGCTGACAGGCCTGTGAAGCACAGGCCAGACAGCAGGGGACACACAGCACAAAATATGGGGAAAACAAGGAAAGTGGCCCCTACCAGGCAACTACGTCAAGCATGACCGTGGAGATAGCCGCTGCTTCCAGAGCATTAATCTGGACAGCAGAACAAGCAGCCACACATGAAATTGTATCAGACTCCATGAATATGCTTCAGAAAATTACAACAGGTGGTCAAATGGACGCTAGGCAAGGCCACTGTTTCCAGCCATGGCACATTTTAGTGTGTGCCTCTGCCAGACAGGGCTGTTACATTTTTGCTCCATTTGCAGACTGAAAGGATATAGCTTTGGCGCCCAGCTTCTGGGTTGAGTGCATAGCATGACACTGTGAGCTGCGGATTTCATTTGGAATGTTTTTCTATTGTGACCAGCCTGGTAGTGTGAACTGTAGGTTCAGAAAATGGCACAATGCCTGTTGTCACAATATTGGTGGTGCCATGGGGTGATTAAAATTGATCGCGTGTGCAACTGCTGATCTGGTGGTGACTACTGCTACCATCCATGATAAACTGCATTTCTAATGTCGGACTGTTTGAGTTAGCACTTCTGATGGCTACTGTATGCTTTTAATGCGTGTGTATGCTAGATATGCTGAGACAGCAGACTGTCAATCTTTCCACAAGGGACTGTGATGAACATTCTATGTGTTTTTAGTTGGTGCAGGAGCGGAGCAACGATGGGGTGTGATCCGTTTGCTATGAAGCTGAAACTAAGATTACCAGATTACAACAGGTGGTATGCGCTCGGAATGGGTAGAAAGCATTCAAAAATCAATTTTACCTCCTTCACCTGGATCTACACACCTGGTCATTCCGGCGTAAAAGGTAATGAGCAAGCGGACCCGAGTATTGCACCCATACATTTAGGAAGAAGCATGGACAGCGCAGATATAATCAACGCTGTACGGACTGGGCTAGTAGATAATAACAAATCTCTGACACTAACATGAATGCGTGACATGAGACTAAAGCAAGGTGAAGCACATCAACACCACCTTTGAGGCCAAGATAGGAAATAGTTGGTCATACTCTCATGAAAAGGGGAAAACTGGAATACACTGTGGTAACAGAAAAACTAGAGTAGTAGAGATTCAGGAGACACCAGCTCAGTATCATAGGATGGAGAAAAATCTTGATCAGAAATGTTGGCTGTAACTGAGAAAGAAAGGGAATCATCAGGGGATGTGGCCAATGCTCAACACTCAGGGGAAGGATGAGACGGCTATACCATCAGACGGTTACTGGTACCATTGGAATTGGAACTCTTCACCTGCTGCTGAAGATGGAGACTGAGCACTGTAGGAGTGACCTGAGTGCTGTGATGATGATTCTTAATTCAACAGAGAAAGAAACCTCTAAACAAGCATAAAGACAATGCCAGTATGGACCACAGAAAGAAACGAAGGGACACAAGGAGGCAGCACCACCAGAAAAGTGATAACACCAATGGAGAAGATAATCTGAGATTCAGGTGAAAAAGATAGGGAGGATCTGGGTTGAGATGATTCCCATGTCAAAGGATAGGACAACATGGTGAAAATCTGTTATGGACCTATGCTCCATTGGGAGATACAGGGTAAAAGAGGAAGAAAAAAACAGGGGTACAGTCAGTTACATATCAACACACCCCAACAGACAAAGAAACAAACAGGCAAATCTTATTCAAGCAAAACACATAGAAAAGTTTGAAATAAAGTATATAATTCAAACAAAATTCCACAGATATTCATAGAAATGTTGCAATGATTGCGAACACTATAAAAGTTAATATAAACATGACCAGATTTTGAGATTCCCACTTGCAGGTACATCAAGGACATTAAGGCCAACTTGTTAAAGCTTCTGTTTGATATCTGTCTGATGATCACGTCAAGAGATCTAGAAGGTTGTTCTATAGTACACAGTGATCTGTGTGGTGCTAGAGTGGTTATTGTCTCATTTCATACCATTTAAGCACAGATCCCATTTTTTCTGGGAAATGCAGGCGTTGATGGAAATGAAAGAGCTGACAGGTTGGCTGGATCTGCTGTCACTACCGAAGGCCTCCTATGGATCATGCTGATATTATCAATGCCCTCTGAGAATTGGGAAGGATAGAGGACTTTGGGGGCAGTGAATCCTCATCACTCGCCAGAAAGGCAGACTTGGCAATCAAGATCAGCATAGCAAAAAACGAGACGCACACCAGAAGACTTTTTAATCAACATAGAACTGGTACTATAAACCATTGGATGTTGGGGTTCATACTGAGGGGAGGATTTGAGCACCTATGGACATGTCTGGAGTGCAATGATGATAACCCAACTAATTAACTAACTAACTAAGATCCCATTTAAACACCTTTAGGTTTGCCCACCTGGATTCTGAGGAAACAAGAATATAAACCCCACTCAAGAATGACACAGAAAGACAATCACCGTATTTTTTCCATGTATAAGACTCTCCTATGTAAACAAAAACCCTTAATAATAAGCCACAAATAAAGAAATAAATATTCTAAACACATTCCATGTACAAGACGACCTCCAATTTTCAACTTTACAAATTTGGGAAAACATATCATCTTATACAGGAAAGAAACGGTAATTCAGGCTTTACTGATTTCAATGTATGGGGCCAACAAGCTTAGTTGTAGGCCTTAACATAATATGGAAAAAATAACTTTGCGCAAATACCAGGTATATGGTGGCAGCCCTATCCGTATTGAGAAAAATACTTTCATTAACACTGGCATATGATGCCAGACCCTATTTGTATTGACCAAATGACACTTAGTGGGTAATATGGTATATATATATTTTGCACTGGCTTTCTTTACTTGCCAGATCATCAAAACAACAGGCTGGGTCAACTTCCCAGATCATCACACCTACAGGCTGGGTCAACTTGCCAGATCATCACACCAACCAGGCTGGGTCAACTTCCCAGATCATCACACCAACAGGCTGGGTCAACTTCCCAGATCATCACACCAACCAGGCTGGGTCAACTTGCCAGATCATCACACCAACAGGCTGGGTCAACTTCCCAGATCATCACACCAACCAGGCTGGGTCAACTTCCCAGATCATCACACCAACCAGGCTGGGTCAACTTGCCAGATCATCACACCTACAGGCTGGGTCAACTTGCCAGATCATCACACCAACAGGCTGGGTCAACTTCCCAGATCATCACACCAACAGGCTGGGTCAACTTCCCAGATCATCACACCAACCAGGCTGGGTCAACTTCCCAGATCATCACACCAACAGGCTCGGTCAACTTGCCAGATCATCACACCAACAGGCTGGGTCAACTTGCCAGACCATCACACCAACAGGCTTGGTCAACTTGCCAGATCATCACACCAACCAGGCTGGGTCAACTTCCCAGATCATCACACCAACCAGGCTGGGTCAACTTGCCAGATCATCACACCAACAGGCTTGGTCAACTTGCCAGATCATCACACCAACCAGGCTGGGTCAACTTAGAAGCCAAGGTCAATTTAGAAAACAACCTCGGTGAAAATTTGAACTGATGACTACCAAACCAACAGGCAAGTCACACAACATATTCACTTGTATCTGACAAATGTTCACAGACAATAAAAGAATGCTATGCACAGATCCGATCATGATGCAAATATGTTAACTGTTCACAGCAATTAAGGACACGAAAGAAGGATTCATACTTAAAGGCCACAAGAACATCACATTGTTCCTTCATTCCTGCCAGGAACTGTGTTAAGACTTGCATCATTACCGCTTCAATAAATTCGGTTTCTTCATCTATTTTCTTCATTTTAATATTCTCTTATAATCTTAGTATGTACATCTCCTAATTCAAGTATTTAAGTGCATGTCTTCTTAATATTAATACATTTCTTTCTAATGTGAATATATTTTCTTAATTTTAGCACACATACTCTTGATTTTACAGTCAGGCAAAACGCTTTAAAATAAATGTTATAGAGCTCCAAATATCTAAATGAACCATTGTTATTAACTCCTCCCACCCCCCCCCCCCTCGCCCCCCCCCCCCCAAAAAAAAATGGGCAATAATGGATTTTTTCCCCAACACTGTGTCCTTTCTGATATTGGATATGAGCTGTTTTAGGAAAATTATATGGCGGGGCCAGGACTTTTTACAGTCTAGAAATAAGGTGCCGGTACTCGCCACATAGTGTCTTAGAAAAGGTGCCGGTATTCACTACAAAGTGTCTATTACATCAGCGCTGAAAACAAAACAAAAAATTCTGGCACTGCATACTGCGAGAGAAAAAAAAAAGAAGTCCTGGGTGAGGTTATAATGTTCGGCATAGCACAACTCCTATTTCACCATTGGAAAGCTGCGAGAATGGTCTATTAATGGAATAGCCACTGATGAATTACTTTTGAACAAAATGAATTCTGGTAATGTGCTGGACAAACCTGAACAATGAAGATGATAACCAGGAAATGAAGATGATAATCAGGAAATGAAGTTGATAATCAGGAAATGAAGATGATAATCAGGAAATGAAGATGATAATCAGGAAATGAAGATGATAATCAGGAAATGAAGATGTCAGCGGATGGACCAAGGGCCAAATTCTCACAACCTCGACACTGCATGACAAAATCACATGACATGAATAAGACGCCACCAAATTATGACAAATTACAACACTGATATAAGACAGTAAAATTTCGATTTGTGCAGCCAACAGTACAAGGCAGATTATGTGAATACCATCAGTGTGTACTGTTGGCATACCTTTATCAATGACATCTATACACACACACACACTGGCCAGTGAAGCATGGCACCAAATTAATAATTAGCGGCTAGCATTATAAACATGAGCACTTGCTACAAGTAAATACCAATCATGAGTTCCGACATGGCCCTACAAGTAGGTTCAAGTTGAAATATTTTCTGCTATGAATAAACAGGACATATTCTGTTCTCTCTCTCTCTCCCTCTCACAATACACATAAACTGAACACATTTAGCCTGAAGCACATCCAACATCATATGAAAGAGTATTTTTTAGGAACATAATGTGTGTGTCTTTACACACGCTTCATCACTCACTCCACACAAACACATACAACAGTGGCAAGCAAAATATGAATTGTGACTCAATATTTATGTTATATTTATGAAAGAGGTACTGTGCAAAATATCCCTCTCATCAAACCTCCACAAAACAGCTGTCAGTCATTAGCCAGATCCTCTCTGAGAAACTGTGCCTTCCATCAGTGATCATCTAAACCATTGCCATTTTTTAATATGGCCAAAATTTTTCGCCTGTTGGGACGATGTTTTTTATGGATCAGTTTTTATTGATGTTCTGACTATGAAACTTGAATTTTCTTTCTTCTTGAGCATTGGTAGTCTTACATTTTCCTGCAATATTTAAGTGAAAATGCTCCAACTTTTTTCTTTGGCGGCTGTGAAATGGTTCATGACTTGGGGTGAAAAGGTTTACAAATATCATTTTAAGTGTTTTAACTTCTTAGCAATGACTGGCAGAAAACCACATCATCTGCATATCAGACAAGATTAACTGGATTTCCACCAATTGTGAATAATCACAACTGTCGCAGGTTTCATCAATTTCAATACTTCTCACATCATTTTCTGCATAGATGTTGGAACAGGTATGGAGAGAGGTTGCAACCTTTGCATATACACAAATAAAATTCTTATTCACATACAAGAAACAACACAAATTATCATCATTCCCGCACAAGCAACAACATATATAAAAAAAATCCTCATCATTCACATACAAGCAACAACAACATAAAAGTGAAAGAATACATCAGATACACAGCTGAACCTCAGCATACGGCAAGTTCACTGATATGACTTTCAAAAGATTTAATCATGGAGAAGAGAAAAGCAGTGAAGTGAAATCATATTAAATAGTGGCAATCTACAAGTAATATCCAAAAGCTAGAATCTAGGATGCCATCTTCTGCTTGTTAGTGTTCACTGGCTGAAAGCTCTGGTTGTTCATCCAGTTCTGGACTTGTTCCAGAACTGGAGTTCTGTGAGAAAATCTGTTTTACAGATCTGACTTATTTGTAAGCAGACTACCGGGTTGCTTGCATCTCAGGCAGATGTGCTCTAACTCAACAGGGAACCCCGACTTGGTCACCTTATACAACGTGCATGTTAGAGGGCATGAGATCAGACAAGGAAATCATGCTAACAGGCTAAACAATGGAGACTTCTCAATTATATCTTTCATTGTGCTGTTCATAAGCACACCACTGCAATACTGCTGTTTTTCTACATGAAAATGGTGGTTGGGGAGATGAATAAAATGTATCTCTGGCTGAAGACATTGATGGCTGGAATGTAATGCAGACAATAAACACATCTACAACAAAACTGATTCAGTGTAAAATTGGGAATGGTAGAAATAAAGAAAAAGCTGTTTTCTGTTAAACCCTAAAATCATCTATCTTATGATCTCAAATCTGTTTCATAGCAGATCCTGCAGTATTTGTTTTGACAGTTTAATCCCTTTTCTATCTGCACTGTAATTCAACACAGAAATCGACATGTCCCTCAGATGCATTCTCTTGTATCGCTCTTATCTGCTGTCTTTATGTCTCATTTGTTCTTTATCCTCTCTCTATCTGCATGAATCTTCAATGCATTATCCCCCTAATTCGACACCATTGACTAATGCTCAACATTCAAGGAAAAAGCAAGACAGATGTACAATAAGACAATTACTGGTACCATCAGAATTGGAATTCTTCGCCTGCTGCTGAAGATGGGGACAGAGCACTTATGAGAGTCCTGAGTGCTATGATGTCAATTTTTAATTTAACATGCAACACCATACTTTTTTATATCCGTTTCAGTCTTCCATTTTAAAATCCATCTTGATTTACTGAATCCTCTCTATAACTGTATATTCAGATTCCATTCTAATGTCCCTCTTAATCTTCATCCTTTGTCTATTTGCATGAATCTTCCACATGATACCCCTTATTTAATTTCATCCTCTCTCTATCTCGCCTAGTCGTTCACCTTAATATTCATCTCGATGGACTTCATCCTCTTTTTCATCAGGTGCCTTGCCAACTGGCGTGGGCGATCATGCCTCTCCATAATCCGCGATCTCCTGCAGCATGTATCAGTTCGTGTGCCGACACACCTCCATGCCATGCAACAAGACTGTCAAGCATCTTCTCTCGTTGTCTTCCTCTACCCCTCCTTCCACAGATCTTTTCAGTGGTCACAACATGTTCTATTTTCACTCTTCTCATAACATGGCAGAAAAATGATGACTGTATCCTTCTGATGTCCTTTTTAAAGTTACATCAAATAATGCCACTGCCGCTTTATCCTCTGCATACTTCCTTCTTCATTGCTGGCGTCCTTGTGTAGGTGACCTCTGGCTCTGCTTCTGATGTATCCAAATGTATGGGCTCTCTGGGTGCGCCAACTTGTCGTGGTCTTGGCACATATCAACAAAATCTGTTGCCCACATCATGATTTTCCTGCTGTATGTAAGCCTAACAGTATATGTCAGCTCACAACAAAAATCTCACTATGTAATGTGCTTTTTATTTTGTTATTTTGTGTGTGTTAAATATCCAGAAACCATCAGTAGTTAACCCTTTGACTCGGTACTATGGATATCGCAACCCTTCGGCCTTGATTCCATGATAAATACCGTAAATCTGGGAGAAATGTGGCTTTTCTGCCCACCCCAGGCGTGAACCCGAACCACAAGGAGTTTGTCAACCGGTCGCCACAAAGTCAGGTTTAACTAACTACGCTAGTGAGCCGGGCAATGTGATGTGCTTTTCTACACAGCCTGTCCTGAATCCACCTGCGACATAACCTATCCATATCCAATCATTTAACTTTTTCCGCCCAATGGGATTTCCATTTGAACTTTTAAATCCCCAACTGGCTTCCAGAGCTCTATTTACGAGTTTAAAAGAAAACAAAAAAACAGACCCACGGTCCCCCTGACAAGCATGTCCTCAAGGGCATTACTTCAAGTTAGCTGAAACTGCATGTGTTGGGCTGAAGAGCACAGATGTGTTGCAGCCTAGCTGTAAAACCCAACATGTCGTGCTAGCTACCCTTTTTTAGGTGGATGCAGAAGAAGAAAAAGATTCCGAATTGAATGCAATGAGTTTCACATACATTCCGTTTACAGATTTATGAAGACGGTGACCTGCTACTTTACCACTATTTTATCCTTCAGCTCAGAATGAAGCCAGATCCTAAATTTGCAATGTGGTTGATAGGAGCCATTTCATTGTTTCCAAAACTTTGGTGTAGATGGGCTGTGTGGTCTGGAGGCATGGTGGTCGCCTCGAGTGCTGAAGGTTCCGGTTTCAATCCCTGGTGAGGGCAGGGATTTTTTCAAGTGGACTTGGACTTCTAGTAATTCCGCCTGGTCTCTGGGTAGTCAGATCGACGCCCGTGTGCATTGTTGCGCACGTAAAAAAATCCCTTAACAATTGGAAATTGAAAAGACTAGCCTAATGGCGCTGCTCTGGCAAAATTTGGAGTTTAAAATCTACCCAAAGTATTTCAGGATCCTCACCGGTGCTACAGAGCCTGTGCACAGTGCTGAGCTTCTTCGGACTCAGCCTTGAGTTAGAAGAAGAGCGGAGCACTTATGGGTTACTACCGAAGTGCCATGATGTTGATCCATTGTTCAAAACCTCAAAACTCTTGAACTCTGGTGACAACAACCACAGAAATTTATCTCATTACTGCCTGAAGTTCCTGAGTATTTAGCCAGGTTTTTACACATCTTGCATCTTCTAAAGCATGCATAATTGTATGTGGGGAGGTTTCTCCATGCCTTGATAAGGGACTGCCAAAAACCTCTGGTTAATGTCTCCCCTATCTCTCTGACATCATCATCATGTGCTGTGCCGATGAGTGTAGGTTGTCATGTTATCTGACACCATCACCAGATCAGTGTTCTTATCTGACACCATCAATATGATCAAGCCATTCAGGTATTTATCTGTTTGCTCTGTTTCCATCAATCCTGCCAGCTGTGACCAAGTCAGTTCTGGACTTCGATATGGTTCCAGAACTTAAGTTTTGCGTTCAATACCATTTTACAGATCTGGCTTATTCATGTGCAGCCTGTTGGTCTTCACCTCCCAGGCAGAAGCACTCCAACTTTGAAGAAAAGTTCCCTAATTTTTTGCCTTTGATATGCTTGTTGGAAGGGCAGTGGGTCTACATAGGGATGTCTTGTTTTAACGATGATGTTCCAGACTAATGAGCAAAAATACACCATGTACCATCAGTCAATGACATATTCCATGAGCCAGTAAATGCTATAACACTGCAACATAATGATTGCTAAATGCTTTTAAGAAATAAAGATAACATAATAAGGTTATAAGGGAGGGGGAAAACTTACGTAGATATAAATGGGAATGTTCATAAAGGAAAGTATACTTTATATACCATATACAATAATATAAATCTATATGAGAACAAATCTGTGATGTATCAATGAGATGTTGTTACACTCTTTTCTGCAACCACTTGTTACAGAAATATTCAGTCTAATAATACAGTCACACAACTTCAGACATGCTGTTCAAAATATAATATCAAATTGTTCTATTCATCTTTCATAGTTAATAGACAGATTACCCTCACTATAAACTGAAACATCAAGTCCACAACATCTTAGTTTCCCTCTTTGAGCTTACACAGTATATCTCTCAGTGTGTAGATGCTTACCACTTCTTCTGCCTCGCGTTCACCAGTTGTAAACTCCAGCAGAAAGTTCTGGTTGTTAGTCCACTGTTGGACTTGTTCTAGATCTTGAGTTTCGTGTTCACAAGTTTTCCAGGTTTGGCTTATTTGTAAGCAGGCTATTGGTACCTTGCCTCTCAAGCAGATGCTCGCCAACTTTCAAGGAAAAACTCCAAATTATTAGACTTTTACAACATGCTTCTTAGGGAGGCAGTGGGAACCCACACAGGAAGTTGCTGACTACAACAGTTCTGTTAATTCCTTCTTCAGCATTCCTGACAGTCCTATGAACACCTTGTAGATATTCACAATGTGACTAAAAGTCATGCTGTTCATTTTCAGTAGTTTTGACCCCCAAGGCAAAATCAGCATCTCAGTTACTGCTGTGAAATCAAGCTCTGGTGATCATACCAGTTGCCTCTCCTTGAAAAATCACTTTATTTGAGTTCTTGAGATTCAATGCTGGAGACATCACCGGCCTCCATTCATCTCTCTAACTGACCTTCTCTTTCTAACAGGCGGCTCCATCCGTCTGCAAGTCTGCCTGGACATTCTCTTTCTGCTGTCTTCTTGAGCTGCCTCACACAAGGACACAAGAAGACCACCAAATAACACCATACCCCACCATTATTTCCTTCAGTACCTGCATAAAGTAAGCAACCGCTGGTCCTTCTTAGGATAGGCAATCCCCTCTCCTTGGAAACAGCAAACGGCCAATGAAATCCACACAAAATCGACTCAACATCCAATGATCTGGAGCACAGCACAGGGCCAGCCAAGTCACGAAAGCAGAAAATTGAGCGGAAGCCACAACAAATAGAAAGCGACAAATACTGAACACAATCCAAAACCAAATGAGATCGAGACCAGAAACGTCACCACAAATATAGCAGACAGGAAAGAGAGCAGAAATGTGATCTGACCTAGCTGAAAGTGGTCAACGTAAGAGAATTAGAACCTCTACTCTTTTGTGTACAGTTTTTACCTCTTGTTTTCCTCCATTCTCTCTATATGCCCAAACCATTGCAGTCGATAAGCTCTCATAATGAAAGTTCCCCATGTGGGTTCCTGGGCCCCATTGTGGGGAAAACAAGAATAGATCCACTGTCTTCCCAGCATGCATGTCATAGGAGTCAACTAACTGGAAACTTCCTTCGAAGTCAGAGTGCATTTGCCAGAGCGGCAAGGAACAACCAACTGCACACAAACAAGTCAGTGAAACAGATAGGTACACGCAAAACTCATGCCCTGGCACAAAGCCAAAGTCCAAATGGATGAACAACCAGGACTTTCTGCCGGAGCTTACAGCCAGTAAACACAGAAGAAGAAGATAATGCCAGCACTTTGTGGTGATTTATACATAATTTAATTCAGTGTTGCTTTACTATAATCAAATGTGGCATAAATATTAATAGTGCCAGCTATTTTCAAGACATACCAGATGTCACAAATATGAAGAAACCACATGCAAGTACAAAGAAGACAAATTGTATTGTGACCTACAATCATTTCAAAACTGAGTCACAATGCTCTGAGGAAAAAGTTACCAAAACTATTTTATATGGTTAAAGAGAAGGAAATCAACTGATTCTCTGCTCCAATTGTATTACTTAAATAATTTAACAAAAAACAAAAAAAAAAGATATTTGTTTATAGAGACATGACATCTTCAATGAAGCAGTTAAGATTATGCCTGCCTGTCTGCTCAGTGGTCTAGGGGTTTGATCCCTGAATATTTAAAACTGACCAAGACTCAAGATTTCTTCAGCTGCTTCTTCTCTTCTTCTAGTTTCTCAGGGTCCAATTTCAGATAATTATAAGGACGGGTTAAACAAAATTTCAGGGGAAAGAAAAAGTCATTAAAAAAAATTATTAGGGGGAAAAGATGTCAACAGCCCAAATGTCTGATTTCATATAAATAATGATATTTTTTATTTATGTCAGTTAACACACACAAATATAAAAATAAGGCCCATTTTTTTATGCAAGTGGTTTATCGGGTTTATGAAGCTAGGCTCATGATTTTTTAATAAACCAATCGGCACACTTTGGGTCATGTCATCTATATCATGTCAGTTGCCTTTACTTCCCAGGACTTTACCACGATGCCTATTTTGATACCAAACTCATCCTACTTTTTTTTTTCTCTACCAGAATGGAGAGTGAGATGCAACAACTAAATTAATAATCTGTTTAAATCATCACTGGTCACTGGCATCATGAGAGCTAATAGACTGAAATGGTTGGGGCATATTGAAATAGACCACGAGGCAGACCAAGAAGACAATAGAGAGATAATATCCAGACAGACCAGCAAACACTTGGTTGCCAACCAGAGAGATGAATGGAGGCAGGTGATATCTGCAGCAATGAACCTCAAGGGCTCGGAATGCTGAAGAAGGCCAAGCAGAGAGATGAATGGAGGCAGGTGATATCTGCAGCAATGAACCTCAAGGGCTCAGAATGCTGAAGAAGAACAAGACCAGAATCACTGATTTATATATTCTATAGAACAATAACACAACAGCCAGGGGCTGTTGGGGTTGGTTCTGCAATGTCCTGCAAAGGAAACTAACCATAGAATCATATCTTCTACAGAATAATGATTTCTTATTTGCCATTTCTGTTCCCTAAAGAATGTCTGCCCTTTCAAATCCCTATAAGCATTTTTTGACATTCCATTATCTACATTCTCAAGAGATGGAACTCCAGGTCATGCAGCTGGCATGCTACCATGGCTCAGTTTGAGAAAGACATTTTTTAACAAAATATCAAATAAAGTTACTGACAATTTAAAACCAATTTTCTCAAGGTATGATCAACCTGAAAAAACAAAAACAAAAAAAACAGATATCTTTGGTGCCTGTATTTACTACTTTTTAGGGCAGTGTAGGTCATGAGGGTCGAGAGCCTGAGGGTCTAAGGTCATGTGGCTTGTGTTGTTGCCATGGACTGTGCAGGTCACAGTGTTTATGTTTGCCATCAAGAGAAAAACTTTTCCATCACTTTACCGAAGATTCAGACCCCAGCTGGACATATATTTAATTACGAAAACAGACTCTGAATATGTGAATTACACATTTCAATAACTTCTGTCATGTACCCATGACAACCTAACTTTCAATCCTGGCTTCTAAACAGGGTTGAATCTATCAAACATTGCCGACTCAGTTAAGAATCTATCAACCATGGCCAGATTAGTGCAGGATCAATCAAATATGGCTGACAGTTCAGAATCTATCAATCATGGCTAGCTCAGTTCAGAATCAGACAAAACATGGCCCACCCAGTGAAGAATTAACCATGGCTGACTTGGTACAGAATCAATCAAACATGGCCATACAGTGCAGAATTAATCAGACATGTCAGGCTCAGTGCTGAATCAATCAAACATGGCCATTGAGTGCAGAACTGATCAAACCCAGTTCAGAATCAATCAAACATAGCCATTATTCAGTGCAGAATTAATCAAACATGGCAAACTCAGGTTCAAAATCAATCAAACTCATTCACAAACATTTATCTTGCATCACCTATATCACAACTAACTGGAATACTTGTAAGGATAAAAAGAGGATGACGACGGAACTAGCAAGGAATAATTACCATAAGAGCATCTTTGTACATACTGCAATAGCCACAAAAATAAACGCAAATTATCATTTTAAATAATTAGTTAAAAGCTTGTATACATTTATATACTCTTTCAGACGTGGGTCTCGGACATCAACTTTTTCACACGCTCTATTTCAACTTGAGTGGTTAGCCGCAGCTTCTTTTCTTCGTCCACTTCATTCATCAGGTCACGAATTTTACTGGAGTGGTTGTTCTTCAGGTTTTCAAAATCAGACTTGAGTTTCTCATGTTCTAATCGTAAGTCACTGAATGAGGCCTTGCTCACAGAGTTGGCTTTCAGTTCATTGATCTCTCGCTGTAGCTGTTCTATCAATTTGTTCATCTGTATACTGGGCATCGAGCTGGTGTGTGCTGGGGGCGCTGGTGAAACAGAAACATATCAGTGACTTCCAATGTACAGCGCTCCTTTAATAATTAACAGACAAAACAATGAAGCTTATAGGTAACCAAGATCAACATGGAATCAGAAATTTGTTTACAGAAAACATGCACATGAAAGTCTTTAATATGGAAAAAAACAAATAAGAAGGTATCTGAAAAACAAAGAAAAATTATAACAAGTAAAATAAAAATTAAATTCAGGCGTGCTTAACAGTGACCCCTGCAGGACGGAGAATGCAATCCCTGAGAATGCTGAAACTACAAATAAAGTGATTTTTTAAAGGTGAGGCAACTGGTATGATCAGCGGAGTGTGATTTTATGGCAGTAACTGAGATGCTGATTTTGCCTTGGGGGTACAACTACTGAAAATGGACAGCATTTAAAAGTTATATTGTGAATATCCATAAGGTGTTCATAGAACTAACAGGAGACGGTTTGAATTAGGGGGAATGCCTCCCATTATAAATTGACAGGTTATTTAAACAAAAATTCTAAAATCTGTAGGTAACATGAGAAACAACATGAGAAAAATATTCACATCAGAAGGCATTGGTAGTCTGACTTATGGGCCATTCAAGACTTACAGAATCGTGTGGTCTGACAATACCAAGGCAACTGCAATGAACTCTTTAGTCAAAAAGCAAGCTAATTTTTAGGATGCTTAAAAAAATATTTAAATGGTTCTTCGCAAATGGAAGAAAAAGGTCTGTTGTCTCTGATTAAGAGAAATTAACAATAAAAATGAGAACGGTCAAAAGTTATGTCTACTCAACACTATTTCCTACTTGAACCTAATCTGGACAATGAAGTAGCAATTATAAAATTGAATTGAGACTCAGGAGATGTGGATACTCCAAAGAATGGGTCATATTTAAAGGAAACCTAAGCGGAAACACATACTTTCATAAATGGTCTTTGTAATGTCACCTCTGTCCATTATGAGTGTTCCGGTAGCCAACAGTTTTGTAGCCAAAAGATCTGCTCTTTTATTCTCTTGCCCTCCTGCATATACTGGCAGGAGGAGGTTATAAGTAAAGGACTCTGAGTTCCTTGAAGCACACTTATATGTTGTCGGCCTTATTTTTACAACAAATTGGCATTGTCAGTGTTAAGAGGTTAGTATCAGGATATTCCCCTTTTTGTAAATTATGAGGACGTTTTAATAAAAAAAAAATCAATTAATATATACAAAAGTGCGATAGAAATTACAATAATCATGCCACTGTCTTGTTACTTATCAATACGGTTGTTAAGGATATAAAGAAGGGACGTCACAGTGCAGAGAAACATGGTGATGTCACTAGGCACCAACCAGAAGTAGCATTCCTTTTTTATTTTAATCAGTGAAGGAGTGAAAACTAGAAAGTAATCCACGAATGAAGGTCCAGTATGGGATTGCATGTTTGTCCGTCCAGCAAGTGTACGAGTGGGGTCGGAAGTTTCAAAATGATTTGACTTTTGTGATTGACTTTGCCCGACCGGGTCAGGCACACCAAGAGCTGACTCTACGGCTGACTGTAGCTGTTGAAGGTCTCGTACAGGAAGACTGCCGATTATAACACATTACCCATGATACAGTACTGCAGTGTCTCACATGCAGCTTACTCCTGTATTAAAATGATGCACTGATGTGTGTTAAGAATTTTGCAGTGCTTGGAAGGTGATAGTTTCATAAGCAGAAGGTGATAGTTTCACAAGCAGAAGGTGATAGTTTCACAAGCAGAAGGTGATAGTTTCACAAGCAGAAGGTGATAGTTTCACAAGCAGAAGGTGATAGTTTCACAAGCAGAAGGTGATAGTTTCACATCAAGAATTGTTACTGAACATGAAACCTGGGCTCACTACCCTTTCACTGATTTAAAAGGAAACCTAGATAACAGAACACTGCTCTTCTTTGGTGCATGTCCAAAGTGGGGCAGCCATCTTTAAACTGTCATTATGACATCATTGTGTTTGTCTGCACTGTGATGTCACATACTTAACACTCTTGACATCCTTAACAGTATTGACAGGTTAAAAACAATGAGATGGTTACTGTAATTTCTAACACATTGTTTAGGTTTTCCGTTTGAAGACTTCTTATGTAATAATGAAGTAAATAAATTATGCAGACAGCGAACCTGTGGATGGCTCTAGTGGTCGTGGTGGAGATGGCTGTGAGGGTAGCTCTCTGTCTCTCAACGAAGCTGTGGCAGGGGTGTGTTGATGGATGTGGCTGGTGGGTTCCTTCTCTGTGGAGTGTTGAGGCTGCTGAAAGTCCAGTAAGGTATAACATTAGTACATCTAAAGGAAAACTAGGCAAACTTCTTTATTTGTTTAAAAGTGAGAGGCTCAACTTTATTACCTCATGTTTTGTCACATATAATCTTCATTATTCATGTCATCATTTCCAACTGCCTAGTCTGTGCAGCGCTGTTATATCTGCTCCCTCTATGCTTCTTGTTTTCCTTAAGTGTTAGTGCACTGCTTGCCAACTGGTCCAATCGTTCATTACCCTACACACAAGCATGTCCAGGTTTATCTCACAGTTTGTTCTCATTCCACAATAGGGCTGGTCTCCCAATGAGAACAAAGCCAAATCATGAACACACTCCAGAAACAACCTCCCACCCCCCAGAATCTCAGAAATATTGAACTGAAAAACTTGGGACACACTTGTGTGTACTTGGTCTTCCTCATAAAACGTTGGGGTGTACGGACAGTTATTGTGGCCTTTGCACCCATTATCCCAATGATTATGTTTGCTACTGCTTTCTAGTGAAGTTTTCCTTAATATCTGAACTGTCTCACAGGGTGGAGAACATGGGACACCCTACATTTCTGTCTCTTAGAACATCCCGCAGTATAGAGATAGTTATGAGTTATGAGTTAGATTATCATCACAGCACTCCAGACACATCTATAGGCGCTCAGATTCCCCTCTCAACATATTCATCAGCGTCATGCCGTTAACAGTACCAGTCCTATGTTGGTTAACAAGACTTTGTGTGCGTCCGGTGTGCTTCTCATGCTTGCCTTTAGACTGTGCACATGCGCAAACATCACTGTCTTAGACTGTATCTGCAACTGCTAGAAGTAACAATTACTTTACATTTGATATTCTTCAACTGTCTCAAAACTTTTAGAACAAGCATTTATGATTACTTCTTCAACAAATTTTATGATGAAGCAGTTTGCAAAAGTATTATACAAAACAAACAATTGTCAATAGCTTGATCTGTTTTGTTAATGCAGCTGTGTTAAGTATTTATAATTTGTAAATGCATCATTATAATTGGTAAATGTATAAATATAACACTAAGAAATATGGATATCTAGCTCTTAGGTTGCTAGTAAGCACACTTTTCACAAAGGAGTTAAGAAAAGAACAAGTTAATCTTGGCTACTGGAGAATTGAGTTAGAAAATAAGCTAGAGAATACTTGAAGCTAGCTATAATTTAAACAGGAGTTACTGTAGTGGAGCTGAAATCAAGAAATTACTACACAACACAAACCACGAGTAGAAAGCGCAACAGTGTTCCAGGCTGACATTGTTGGCTGTTTAATTAGTCTGTCATTTTGTCTGTTGATAAAGACTGGACGTAATGGTCCCAGCTGTACTTGTGTACATCTTCTCCTTTTCTCCACCGAACTTCCGCATCATATTTTGTGCTGTCTTTAGTTAAAGGCAGTTTAACTACAGTCAGAGTAGTTTACACCAGGTTACACGAATAAGGAAACAATGCAATTTATGACGAAAGAATCAGACAGATTATGAATTTCACATCTTCAGAGAAGCAAATGATTCACTTTAACAAGCTCGTGGATACCAAATTATCTTAAGTCTGTCTGCCTTTGCCTATTCTTGGCTGGCCTGAGGTTTTAAGGCCACCTGGCTAGTGCAGTCACCACGAACTGTACAGGTTAACATTTTATTTTTTGCTTTGCACAGAAAAAAAATCTCCATCCTTTACAGAGGAATAAACCCATGTCTCCAACTTTACAGACCTGTAATCTTATCCCCTGACCAGGGCACTCCTCGTAATCTCCAGCACTTTAGTCAAATTGGTGGCAAGATCCTGGGTTCAAATTCTGAACACAGTCCCTCTACTATATTTTCCTGCCAGGTAAGTCATCCCAATACTTACATGCTTGGTATCTTTTGGGTGTGTAACTGGATACGGTTTGTCCGGCTTTTCTGGCAGATGAGAATGTTGTTTTTCCTGTGCCGTGGGAGCATGGCTGTTCTTAATCTCTTCAGGGAAATCACTGTCTTTTTCTCCTTCCTTTAAAAGACAACAGAGAAAGACAGGGCAGAGGTTAAATGTATGTTAATGTGCAGTACTAGAGATAGGCATGAAGTGAAAAGACAACAAAGAAATAAGGGTACATCTAGATTTAGCCAAGAATGAGACAAAAAAGAAAAACAAATAGGCATCTGTTAACTCTTCAAAACTGGAACGTCCGGTTAGGGTCAACTGCATGTTAATGTAACTTTTCCTACTTTTCTTTAGTGTTTTGTTTATGAGAGGTACACTTAATGCTATTAGCTTTGTTCATACCGCACAAACATTTATGGGTTCAGGATGTAAGTATATTAATTACAAATTGTATTCAGGTTTTTTTTTCTTTTTTTGCTTACAACTAAATGTGTGTTGTTGTTGTTTCTTTAAAGCCAAGCTGCAGTGATGATATTCGTCACAGATTCAAGGCATGAATCAAGAACACACATGTTTTTAGGCCCCTGGGGAATGTATTCCATTGAATGCTTGACTCTGTTCATGTTTACTGGTTACAACTTTTGAACATCTTGATATCCCCCATCCTCAACCTTTAAAGAAAAAAGTACATTCAGATTTTATGCATGAATGACCTGTAAACCTAATGTGTTTAACATATTTTTTGTTGGGTACATATGACCATTGGGGGGGGGGGGGGGGGGGGGGGGGGGGGGGGGGCGGGGTGGGGGGGGGGGGGGGGGGGGGGGGGGGGGGCGGAATGGTAAATAAATGTATATACTGATTGGCACTTTCAGAAGCAGAGGAAAGGTTACAAATTCATTTATATCCCCGGCCTCAAATGTTCTCAGAAAACGTAAAGTCGGGAGATGTGAGCCAGCGTCACTGCACACGGTTATAAACCATAAGTGCTCTGCCACCAGTACGGACAGCTGATAAGAAACTGTCCGCCTGTGTCGCCGTCCGCATGCAACACCGTAGCTACAGCGACGTTCCTCCATTTACTCCAGAGTTTTAACTCTGGTAACCATTACCTAAAGAAATGGGTGACCCGGGAACCGCCCGGTTTCAAACATCGGCCATGGGCTGCAGCGAGTCGCAGCTGGATTTGAAAGTGAGTCTCCTATCGACTGCGCTATTGAGGCCCCTCTCAGAAAACTGACAATACTGAGGAGAATTTTCTTCTTCTTCTTTACAGATTTCAATTATGTTTAAGATTTTCATTTATGTTTAAGACAGTAATATTTCAGTACTACTTCTTACTTTAAAAAAAAAAAAAAAAATTATTTTTAAACCTGATTTACATTACACAATTTTTTTAAAGACATTTAGGAACCGTATTTTAAAAAAATTAAAAAGTAAGACATGAGTGATGGTCTCCCATTATAAATGTATGAAATATCTGCTGCCGACCTTGCCTTCCACCTTAAGGTTTTAACATACAGGTAGACTAAACAAGACATAAGTGATAGCTTCATTAGATGTTAGCATGCAGCTAGGTAAAAGCAGAGCATGACTTCGTTAAAAGTTACAGGAATAGCAGAAGATAGATGCTAGTTATGTTTGTTATTGAGATATATTGATAAATTAGCTATTTATCTGTCTCATAATGAGGACAAAGTTTGCATTTAATGAAAAGCAACATTTATTAAACTAAAAATTGTTAAGCAGAATGTTACAAAACAAATAAGCTGTAGGAAATCTCCGTGCGGGTTCCGGGGCCCTGTAACAGGGAAAAAAGAACATGCCCACAAAAGCATGTCTTAAAAGAGTTGAATAATTGGGAGGTTCCTTCAAAGTCAAAGTGCATCTGCCTGAGAGGCAAGGAACCAACAGTCTGCAAATTAAATTAGTCAGATCTGTCAAACGTATGCACACGCAACACTCAAAATCTGGAACAGGACGGCAGTCCAGAAGTGGAGGAACAACCAGAACTTTCCGCCAGAGTTTACAGCAGGTGAACGCAAAGAAGAAGAAGTTATAGGAAAGTATACCACTTCAGTAATTGTTAATTTATACTCATCTGGTCTGCATCAAATATCAGATAATTTAAGCATAACTTCTTCTTCTGTGTTCGCCGTTAAAATGAAGGCTGACATGGTGTGGTTTGCAGCAAGGCTGCACAATCTGCACTTTTCAGCACAACACATCCAAGTTCAACAAATCCTTAGTTTTACAACATGCCTGTCAGTGGAGGCAATGGAGATATTCTTCTGTCCCCCAAAGTGGGGTCTCGTAACCCCACACCAGAAAAGCACATTAACATTTAAAGTTTAAAAAAAAGTGGCCAAGAGACAGACCAGAGAATACAAATGGTGATGCCAAAGCATAACACAAGATTATGACTACTCAGCGTTTTCGAAAACTTGTGATATCTAGTGGTTAAAATAACAAATACACGTTTTCTGAACCACTGGTTTCAACAGTTATAAAACAAATAAGCTGATGCTACACTAGCCACATCGTGAAAATAAGCCAGCAGAGAATCACTAAACAGACAGTGAAATGGGAAACGAATGAACAGAGGAAAGAGACTGCCCAAGAGAAGCTACAACAGACACTAATGAGAGAAGCCATAAGTGTTGGACTGGAATGTATCCACGATATGGGCAGGATTGCTCAGGACAGAATGGAATGGAGGAACAGACTTCAAGCCCTTCATGTGTTTAATGGCACTCTATAATGAAGATGATGATTGACCAAAGAGATGTGGCTGAATGAAAGGTTTCCACAGTCATACATCTTAACAACACTGGTCTGTGTTTCAAACAAAAACACTTCATAAAAAGTCACACATTTCTATAATTATATCAAGCGAGAGACCATATTTTTCTTAATAGTGGCAGAAACAAAACAAAACACTGTTTTTCTCAAAAGTGACCAAAATGACCACATTTTGTTTCATTAAAAACAAAACACTTGGAAATGATAGACCATATTTGAAAAACAAACCAGACAAAAGTGGTTGCTAGATACACAAACTGGTATGTATGTATATGTTATGTAAAAGGAAACTACTGTCTGCTAGATACATGATACACTCACATATGTACAACATAACTTTTATAAATTTATCCACACGAGCAATTTTAAGACGTATTTCATGGAAACAACAACTATTAAATGCAGAGGTTTAGGAGAGACTGTGAATGAAGAGAAAGTTAATGAAGAAAAAAAAGAGACAACTGTAATATTCTGGCCCCATTTAAAGACATAATACTCTTTTAAAACCCATACTAGACAGAAAGATCGAGGGCAAGAAAGCAAGAGGAAGACAATGATACAAGTGGGAAGAGATGGACGAACAGCAGTTTGAGAGAGTGTGCAACCAAGACAAGAGCATGTTGGAGATCCACTGCAGCCAACCTTCACTGTGGAGATGGCACCTGACTGACTGATGAGGCATGCAATTAACACAAATATAACACCAGCATGTTAGTGCTGCCTCCACAAGGAAGGTCGGCCTGGTAGATATGTGTATCCACTGTGGTCTTTAGGAATACTGGGCGGTATGGTCCCTATATCTTCCACGTTGCAACTTTCACACCATTGTCAAACAGCCGTAAGAACCGTCTTTTCTAAAATGCCCACTGTGGAATCAAGCCCCTTAGGAAGGCAAGGGTCATGACAGAGTGTTGTCTAAGCTATAAGCTAAACAAGCCCCAACATGATAACAATATGATCTAGCAAAAGCAAATCTGCTTCCACCAAATGAGAATTATACAGCAAAAAGCAACTATATGGCTATCAGGTAAAGTCCTGGAAGGTAAAGGCGGCTGGAATGATGATGATCACATCCCCAATCGAGGGTGGGTTGGTCTATTAAAAATATGGGCTCTCCCCCGAACTTCTACCCCGGCATTATGGCGGAGGAACAAATATCCTTACAGGGCTCAGTCCTAATAAAAATTTGCAAACTTCCGGCAACGAACGAATCGCGGCAAAACTAGGATCGGCTCCGTATAGCGAAACAAATGCTCTAGCATGGTCTCAGCGATATGGTAATAGTGGACATGTTTCTTATTGTGTCTGATTACCTGATAATTTTAAGAGACTCAACACTGCAGACGATAGTAGCAGACGAAAATAGCGACCGTTGACACTTTGGAGCGTTTCTGCAGATGACAAAAGCGACATGGCGGGGAAACCAAGTGGGCCGATGCAGATTAGCGTCGTTGTTGTCCTCAAATGTTTTGGCATGTGCAAAAGGCAGTTACACTCACCGCCAACAGTATCCCCCACGCCGCTACGCGCGGCGCAGATGGGGGGCTAAACTAGATGCCTTGGACTCACGAGCAAATTAATTGGAGGAAGTTGCGGAAGATACGGTAGCTGCTGCTCGTGAGTCCCAGCCATCTAGTTTAGCCCCCATCCGCGCTGCCCGTAGCGGCGCGGAGAATACTGTCGGCGGTGAGGCATAGTCACAGAAACAGGTCCGCAATTAACATATCGCTGAGACCGTGTTAGAGCATTTGTTTCATTATACGGAGCCGACCCTAGTTTTGCCGCGATTCGTTCGTCGGCGGAAGTTCGCAATATTTTTAATTGGACTGAGCCCTGTAAGGATATTTGTTCAGCCGCCATAATGCGGGGGTAGAAGTTCGGAGGAGAGCCAAAATATGAATCTAACCTCATATGCCCGATGTGCCACTGGCATGAAAAGGGGTCTTTTAAAAGCAATTCTAAAAAAAAAAAAAACAGAAGTGTTATAAATCAGTTATCTCAAATGACAGGACTAACCAACTGGCGGCCCACGGGTCAAATCTAGCCCGCAGAGGCCTATCAAGTGGCCCATGGATCAGTACAAACTGTATTGTATTACAGTGAGACTCGGGCCTGTGGTCCGTAACAATCCCCACTTGCAACCTTTTGAACCCTAAGTGAACCTAGTTGAATAGCCCTGTCATATGATCTACTTATAACATTGAGTTGAATAGCCCTGTCATATGATCTACTTATAACATTGAGTTGAGTAGCCCTGTCATATGATCTACTTATAACACTGAGTTGTATAGCCCAGTCATATGATCTACTTATTACACTGAGTTGAATAGCCCTGTCATATGATCTACTTATAACACTGAGTTGAATAGCCCTGTCATATGATCTACTTATAACACTGAGTTGAATAGCCCTGTCATATGATCTACTTATTACACTGAGTTGAATAGCCCTGTCATATGATCTACTTATAACATTGAGTTGAATAGCCCTGTCATATGATCTACTTATAACACTGAGTTGTATAGCCCTGTCATATGATCTACTTATAACACTGAGTTGTATAGCCCTGTCATATGATCTACTTATAACATTGAGTTGAATAGCCCTGTCATATAATCACTCTCATCACCATACCCATCATCATCAAGTGCTTCACTGACTGGCATTACATTCATGCCTCTTACACAACCTGTGATCTTCAACACTGCTACTGCACTCTAATCAAATAATCCACAATCATGACTTTGCTGCTCAACAACACTAGAAATATGGCTCACTACTGTGACATTATAGCTCTACGGACTCTAAATCCCATGTGGCGTTACTATGACACAGCTATTTATATTATTATTTTGATACAAACTGGAACTGTATTAAGACAGACTCTAAGAAACAACAAAAATGGAGGACAGGTATGGCAGAATGTTAAGCTTTAAAGTTAATTAGCAGCTAATGCAGTTTCCACATATGGACGGTAGTCTATTGTTTCACTGCCTGAGTTTAGTACTTGGTGCAGCCCTGTGAAATGTATTTTTCCTGTGGAATGCCTTTCATTTGTGCAGTGGCTGAGTTGTGGTATTCAATATCGCTGGTTGTCAGTGTACATATGAGCTGGTGAAATACCTTATGCAATATTCTAGGAACGTATAGCCATCTTATCGTGTATGTCTACTTCCATCATCAACAAACTGAATTTCAGGTGGCGACTGTTGGCATTGGCACCTCTATAAACTGCCATATGCTTTACTGCATGTGCATATTTTGTGGATTGTTCCAGGACTAATTGTTTGTTTACCAGTTTTTCAAATGTGACAGTGAGGGATATTTTATTTGATTTTCAAAAAAATCATGGAACGGAGCAAGTTTGAGGAAACCCGATTTCGGTGATGATGAAACTTTGAATAAGACTAAGACACAATCCAGACATTATAATTCTACAGACTAATGAAACCACTAGGAATTAGAAACTGTACAAAAGCAGCCTAGAACTATGCTTTAATTCTACATGCTAATAAAATAGAGTGCAATTACAACTTTATATATCTACATCCCTTTCTGGACTCGGGGTATGATTTTAGTAGGGAAAAAACAGACTCCCCAGCCTCTGACAAGCCTGTCATAAAAGGAGAATAATGAGGGATGTTTCTTTCAGAGTGCATTTACCATTTCAGAGATCTGGCTTATCTGCATGCAGACTGCTGGTTCCTTCCTTGCCTCTTAGGCAAATGCACTCCGACTTGGAAGGGAACCCTCTAATTAGTCATGTCGTGCTTGTGAGCAAGGCTGTGCCCCCCCCCCCCACCCCCAACCTTAATGAATGTGCCCCCTATAACACACACAGGGAACTGTGATCTTACTTGGTAGCTTTGTATAAGTCTGAAACGTTCATTACTAATATGTTTTATATATGATTGTACATTTTAAAATAAAAATAACAACACAGTTATAAGTGTTACAATGTACACAGGGTAGGAACTATGATGGGCACAACCAAGGAAACATGCAAATAAGGACAAGTTTATTTCTAGGTGCCATTTCAATGAACGATTGGAAGACCTGGCTTATCGCTGAAAAGGCAACTTCATTCGGGTGGGGGAGGGGTGGGGGAAGGGGGAACAACAACAACACAATGATGAGTCTATCAAGATCGAAAAACAAAAGGCAGCACACGGTGAACTCAATCATTTTCTAGTTTCCATAAGGTTGGGTTACCACTGAGAATCAAACAGATACTAATAAAGAATATTTTTTAAAACAGTTCTTACCTATATAACATAATACACATCATGAACTGAACAGTCTTCTATAAGTTCAAATAATCAAAAAGAAACTATCAAATACTGTAAAAATAGGAGGCAAGTCTTTTTTTTCACTGCCTAAGAAATATAGTTAAATGAATTATCTTCCAGAAAGCCAACAAAGATGGTCAAACAATAAAGTCCCACATACACGGCCTAACATTCTAAATGATACCATGTACTCTGTGACATAACTATCATCAACATGTAACACTAAAATATACCAGAAAATAGTTTCAATATGAACATCCTGTAACCCAGAGGTTCTCAGCCTGTGGGTCTAGACCCCCTTGGGGATCGAACGAGGCTTTCACAATGGTCGCCCTAAGACAATCGGAACACATATTCACTAAGTTATGAAGCAGCAACGAAACAAAATATCATGGTTGTGGTCAGCACGACTTGAGGAACTATATTATAGGGTCACAGCATTAGGAAAGTTGAGAACCATGCTGTAACCTCAAGTTGGTTCCATGAGGCCCCAACTGAGGGAAAGAGGAGGACACAGACCTTTAAAAATGTTGAAAAAAAAGACTCAAAGAGTGTAAGCTACTATAGTGTAGCTATAAACCATTATGCAGTTTGCCAACTGCCTCTTTAACTCACTGAGTACTAAACTTCTTCTTCTTCTTCTTCACGTTCACCAGCTGTAAACTCTGGCGGAAGGTTCTGGTTGCTCGTCCACTACTGAACTGCAGTCCTGCTCCAGAACCTGAGTGTTGCGTGTGCATCAGTTTTACAGATCTCATTCTCTTGAATACAGACTGTTGGTTCCTTGCCTCTCCGACAGATGCACTCCGACTTCAAAGGAAGCTTCCCAATTAGTCGACTCTTACGACATGCTTTTGGGGAGGCAGTGGGTCTATTCTTGTTTTCCCCACAATGGGGCCCCGGAACCCACACGGGGGAGTACTCAACTGACATATAGGAAATGCCCATTAGTATAAATAATATGTAACTGTACATGTATGTCTATATATGTGTGTGTGTGTGGGTGTGTATAGTGCATACCTGCACTCTCCTCAACAACCCTCACTGGGTACTAGAGTTTCAGGCAAAGTACTAGTTTAGGTGCATTGACATTTCTTAGCCAATATAACTGGCACACAAAAACCAGGCCACAACTGTAGCCAATACGGCTTGCAGTATGTTGAACGTCATCAATTTTTTTTTTTTTTTAATTTCATAAATGGATGGATGGGTGAGTATATTACTTTCACAGAATCTTAATACTGCTAGCCAGATTTTCTTTGCACACTCTGGTCAAATGTACAAAATATGAGAGCATATTACACATTTGGTAGGTTTCACAGAAGACTTAAACACACACCACACATTGTCCGGAACTGAAAGAGTTCAAGGTGAAGAAGAATGAGCAGGAGGAGGAGAAGCAGAAGAGGTAAACCTCCAAAAAAGCAAATCCATAAACCATACTACAAATCCCCATCTTCTAAGTGGACCCCCCCCCTTCCCCCCCCCCCCCCCCCCCCCCCCCCCCCCCCCCCCCCCCCCCCCCCCCCCCCCCCCCCCTCATTACACTTCTACAAAGATCTATAAATAATAATATAATGGATGAACATTACAATATTAAAGACTCCACAATGTCAGTACAACAAGCAGATACTTTTGCAGTGGCCCACAAACACAACAGCTACAATTAAATGTAAGCAATGTTAGAAGCCATGCAAGCATGCATACGTTAAGAGTGAGAACCGTGGATGGTGGTCGTTTCTTGGGTCCCTTGGCTCTGCCAAAGGTCAGATGGGTCAGCTTCTGTCCTGCTGTCTCGATATCCTCAAATACTTGGGCTGTTTAGACACACACAAAATGGTATAAACAGACTATATAAGAGAAATGCAAGACTAGATAATAGAAATATGTGAGTTCAGAATCTAGCCCCACAACTTGGTAGCTGTGTCAGCGACGGTACAGCACCTGTGTTACCTGGAGGGATTCTTACCACAGCGGTGAACAGAGTTATGAGAACAGGCAACCCAAATACAAGATTAGATAATTGTATGTGAGAAGAGGCCAGAGGTAAATGACAAGACACCAGAGGTATGTGAGAAGAGGCCAGAGGTAAATGACAAGACACCAAGGGTATATGAGAAGAGGCCAGAGGTAAATGACAAGACACCAGAGGTATATGAGAAGAGGCCAGAGGTAAATGACAAGACACCAGAGGTATGTGAGAAGAGGCCAGAGGTAAATGACAAGACACCAGAGGTATATGAGAAGAGGCCAAAGGTAAATGACAAGACACCAGAGGTATGTGAGAAGAGGCCAGAGGTAAATGACAAGACACCAGAGGTAAATGACAAGACACCAGAGGTATATTAGAAGAGGCCAGAGGTAAATGACAAGACACCAGAGGTATGTGGGAAGAGGCCAGAGGTAATGACAAGACACCAGAGGTAAATGAGAAGAGACAACAGGTATGCAAGAAGAAGCAAACGGTATGTGAGAAAAGATAGAAATGTAGGTCAGAATTGTTTCTTCTTCTTTATTTTTACAAGCTGTAAACTCTGACGAAAAGTTTTGTTTCTACATCCATTCCTGCATTTAGTCTGGTTCTAGAACTTGAGATCTGCTTGCATATACATTTTTGAATGCAGACTGATGGTCCCTCATCTCTCAGTCAGATGCACTGCAACTTTAAAAGGAAACCTACAATTATTGTCTTTGATGATATGCTTGTTAGAAGGCTGTGGATCTTTTCTTTTCCCCTAAAAACCCACGTGAAGAGGTTAGATTTGGAGTCCTGACATAAATCTTTAGCTGCAAAATTTAACCAATCATAAACAAATCTAAGAGGAGTCGTCGTGGCGTAGCAGACAAATGCTCGCCTGCGGATAGGAATGTTGTGGGTTTTCTCCCTGGCGGAGCCTGACTTTTTTTCTTCTTCAAAAAATGAGTGGGTACCAGGTGCAGTCCTGAGAAGTAACTGGGGATGACGCAATGCTGACCACATCACCCATCTTGTGCCGCTGGTCTGTAAAATAAAGGTCTAGCCCTATATGCCCAATATGCCTGAAAGCTGTGGAAAAGGGTACTTTACTCTTATAAACTAATCTAAAGGGCTTAGCATCAGCTGAATGAAGGCCTATGCTCCACTGGAGATAGCAGAGAACAAGAAAAGCACCGGCTTACCAGCCCAGTGGTTTGTTCAGACTACTCATTTCTAGCTGTAGCCTTACTTATCTAGTCTGTGTGGTCCTGGAACCTCATTTCTAGCTGTAGCCGAAACTTATCTAGTCAGTGTGGTCCTGGAACCTCATTTCTAGCTGTAGCCTTTCTTATCTAGTCAATGTAGTCCTGGAACCTCATTTCTAGCTGTAGCCTTACTTATCTAGTCAGTGTGGTCCTGGCACCGCATTTCTAGCTGTAGCCGAAACTTATCTAGTCAGTGTGGTCCTGGAACCTCATTTCTAGCTGTAGCCTTTCTTATCTAGTCAATGTAGTCCTGGAACCTCATTTCTAGCTGTAGCCGAAACTTATCTAGTCAGTGTGGTCCTGGAACCTCATTTCTAGCTGTAGCCTCACTTATCTAGCTTATCTAGTCAGTGTGGTCCTGGAACCTCATTTCTAGCTGTAGCCTTTCTTATCTAGTCAGTGTGGTCCTGGAACCTCATTTCTAGCTGTAGCCTTTCTTATCTAGTCAGTGTGGTCCTGGAACCTCATTTCTAGCTGTAGCCTTACTTATCTAGTCAGTGTGGTCCTGGCACCGCATTTCTAGCTGTAGCCTTTCTTATCTAGTCAGTGTGGTCCTGGAACCTCATTTCTAGCTGTAGCCTTACTTATCTAGTCAGTGTGGTCCTGAAACCTCATTTCTAGCTGTAGCCTTTCTTATCTAGTCAGTGTGGTCCTGGAACCTCATTTCTAGCTGTAGCCTCACTTATCTAGTCAGTGTGGTCCTGGAACCTCATTTCTAGCTGTAGCCTCACTTATCTAGTCATTGTGGTCCTGGAGCCAATCTCCAGAAAGCAAATGTAGTCGGCATAAAACGACCATGTTATCCCTTGTAGTGCAATTATTGACCAACAATTTAAATCACATCCACAACATTATCATCAGCATCATCATCCACTTTTGCCATCAAACATTATGTGGAGGAACCGTTGATGGTTCTGCACTTAAAGGGTGGCATTGATTGTTGTGATTCCACAGGCTGTTCCAGAAGTTTCTATACATGGAGGGGAAAAATATCACCAACACATAACTCCAGCTGTGCTTGAATGTGTTTTCAGCAGTGAGGGACAAGTATCAAGATGTGTTTAAAAAAAATGAAGATGTCATCCAGTTATACTGAGACAACCAGGTGTTACAAAGTAAATGCTTTGAAATATGGATGGGTCTTAACTGAAACATATACCTCTTGTTAATTTAATTACTGGCAATCCATGTAAATGAAAAATATCCTCAATGTTGTAAATTTATCTACTTCATAGCCACCTTCTTAATCTTGTATCAGATTTTCTTTGATGTAGTATATGTGTTCCTAACATGTTGCTAAATTCTAAACTGTGTTCCTAATGTGTTGCTAAATTCTAAACTGTGTTCCTAACGTGTTGCTAAATCCTTAACTGTGTTCCTAATGTGTTGCTAACATAAACTGTGTTCCAAATGTGTTGCTAAATCATAAACTGTGTTGCTTATGTGCTGCTAAGTTCTAAACTGCGTTCCTAATGTACTGTTAATTTCTAAACTGCATTCCTAATGTGTTACTAAATTCTAAACTGCATTCCTAATGTGTTACTAAATTTTAAACTGCATTCCTAATGTGATACTAAATTTTAAACTGCATTCCTAATGTGTTACTAAATTTTAAACTGCATTCCTAATGTGTTACTAAATTTTAAACTGCATTCTTAATGTGTTACTAAATTTTAAACTGCATTCCTAATGTGTTACTAAATTTTAAACTGCATTCCTAATGTGTTACTAAATTCTAAACTGCATTCTTAATGTGTTGCTAAATTCTAAACTGCATTCTTAATGTGTTACTAAATTCTAAACTGCATTCTTAATGTGTTGCTAAATTCTAAACTGCATTCTTAATGTGTTGCTAAATTCTAAACTGCTTTCTTAATGTGTTGCTAAATTCTAAACTGTATTCTTAATGTGTTGCTAAATTCTAAACTGCATTCTTAATGTGTTGCTAAATTGTAAACTGCATGTTGAGTTGAGTTGAGTCAAGAAGATATCACAGCACTCGGGGCATTCCCATGCATGCTCCATCCTCATCTTCAGCAGCCAGCGAGTTCCAATACTGATGGTACCGGTCAAAATTTGGTTAAAAGTCCATCTTCTCTTTCCTCTGAGTGTAGTGAGCCGGCCAGACCCTCTGGTTACACTTAGGAGCCTCATTCTCTCCAGGCCATAAAAATCTTCTTTCTCTACTGATTCTGTTGCTTGTTCCTAAAGGGCCTTGACCACACTGCATTCTTAATGTGCTGCTAAATTCTTAACTGTGTTCCTAATAAGTTGCTAAATTCTAAACTTCATTCCTGATATGTTGCTAAATTCTAAACTGCAGTCCCAATGTGTTGCTATGTTATAAACTACTTTTCTAATGTGTTGCTAAATTCTAAACTGTGTTCTTGATGTGTTGCTAAATTCTAAACTACCTTTCTAATGTGTTGCTAAATTCTAAACTGTGTTCCTGATGTGCTGCTAAATTGTGAACTGTGTTCACTATGTGTTGCTAAATTCTTAACTGTGTTCACTATGTTGCTAAATTCTTAACTGTGTTCCTGATGTGCTGCTAAATTCTAAACTACCTTCCTAATATGCTGCTAAATTCTGAACTGTGTTCACTATGTGTTGCTAAATTCTAAACTGGGTTCCTAATTTGTTGCTAAATTTTAACAATATGCTCAACCATTTAATCTTCAGTTTGACAATGTATCTGAACAGCTGTAGTTCCACAATCTGTCTGACAGTATTGTTTCTCACTTGGTCTTGAAGCATCATCATGTGCCTTGTCAACAAGTGTGGGCAATATTGTCTCTCCCCAACTTGTGATATCCTACAGCATTTATGAGTTCAGGTCCTGACACCTTTGCATGATATGAGAAAAGGTTGGCAAGAATCTTCAAGTGTCGCCTTCTATCTCTTCCATAAAATGTTGCTGCTCTGCTTTTTTTGCTTTCAGAAGGCTCTAAACTCTGACAGAAAATTCTGGCGGTGAACTTCTGGACTTTAGTTTTGTTCCAGAACTTGAGATTTGCGCGCATTTCCATTTTACAGATCTGATTTATTAGTATGCAGACTGTTGGTCCCTTGCCTCTCTAGACAGATGCACTCCGACTTTGAAAAAACCCCTAATTAGTCAATTATGCGTGTTATGGAGGCAGGGGATCTATTTTGTTTTTCTCTCCACAATGGGGCCCTGGAATCCATAAGGAGACATACATTTTCCAGCAGTCCCTATATCAATAAATAAAGTGAGTTTAAAAGGAGCAATTCCTGACTGCTGGCTACTACACTTGCAACTAACCTTCAGAGTGCTGGTTCTCTGTGTGGTTCTCTTTTGATACAGCCTTATCCCTCAATGAACCAGCTGGTTTGTTTGGTGGAACGACAGGCTCTGGTCTTGTTTCAACAGGTCTTTGATTTAGTGGCTTTTTGCCAATAGGTGGAGGAGCCTGGGGTTTTTTGCCGATGGATGGAGGCTGAGATTCTGAGAACAGTTGAAATGTGCATTTGTGAGTCATATGTTACACTTTAGAGGTTAGCACCTTTAATAACAGCAAACATGAGTAAGTAAGTAAAGGACCCTTTTCTACGCTTTAAGGCTCATAGGGCATTTAGGGCTAGACCTATATTTTATAGATCAATCAGCACAAGATGGGTGATGTGGTCAGCATCACGCTAGCGACCTTTACTTCCCGGGACTAAACCCAATACCCACTCAAGGCTGGGTCAACCTGGGAGCTGAGATCATTTTTGAAAAAAGTCCAGCTCCGCCAGGGAGTGACAGCAAACATAAGGCTGTAATAGTTTCAGAAATCATTTCAGTTATTATCCAGTGTCATCTCTGCACTGAAGAATAGCTGTAAAAAGTCTAATACATCTCCCTAATTTACTCAGAATGGCTTCTTGTAGTTTAATGTACTCCACACAAATTTAGTCGCAGCCAAACTTTTTTTAAAAATGACTTTGGCTCCCAGGTCGACCCAGCCTTGAGTGGGCACCAGGGAAGTAAAGGCAGCCGGCGTGATGCTGACCACATCACCCATCTTGTGCCGATTAGTCTATAAAAATATAGGTCTAGCCCTATATGCCTAAAAATGTAGAAAAGGGTCCTTTACTTTTTATTTTACACATATTTAGTTTTTGCAAGACCATCATAGTATGTGAAAAGTTACACATATATTTATGATAAGTTACAAGACTTCTTCTTGTTAGCTTCCTCTTTGCAGCCCACCCAATCCATCCTTCAAAAGGCAAGCAGTTTAAATAAAAAATTTTGTCAGTGTTAAATTTTGAAGGAAAATAGCGTTTTCTTTTCTCACAACTAATTTATTTGGTGTATTATAAACTATATTTAACACAATCTCTCTCTCTCTCTTTCTGTGTGTGTGTGTGTGTATACATTCGTGCACACGCTTGTGTGTGTGTCAATAACACAAAACTTATTAAACTTGTTTGCGCTTGAAGGAATAAAAGAATATTTTTTCTTATCTATAAATGTAACTGTGAAATGATTTTATTAATCTTTTTCACTAAAGTGAATTCTGATTAAATCCCCAGCTCCATTTTGTTTCGATCTAAAACATGTAGAATTATTACATCAGGTATTTCACCAGCTCACACGTAAACTGGCCACACTGAATACCATGACACAACCGCTGAACAAATCAAATGAAAGGCATTCAACAGGAAAAGCACAACTTAAACAAGGCTTAGATAGATCATCCCCCCTCTCCCCCCCCCCAGGATCATGCTCTAGGGGGTCAACTCAGTCTAGTAAAATGGTTTCAGACAACCATCTCCCAATATGGGTTCCAGGGCCCAATTAATGTTGGGGGGGGGGGGGGGGGGGGGTAGCATAGACCCCCTGCCCTCCAAACAAGCCTGTCCTAAAAGGTGACATTTTAGGGGTGTGTTGAAACTGGATGTGTTGGGCTGAAAGACGCAGATATCATAGCCTTGCTGTAAACCACAACACAACACGCTAACGGCCCTTTTAAGGGCAAACACAGAACAAGAAGAAGAAAACTGTGTTTACTGAAAATTATTTTTGCAGAGAAAAACAAAAATTGGTGTAAAACAGCAGAAATGAACACCTCAGCTTAATTCAATACATAGTGCCAGTGACAACCTTAGCACCCCAGCAGAAGTAACTGCCATGGAGCTACATTTGCTTTACACATGTATACATTGTCAGGACAGAAAAATACTGAATTTGTATTTTAATGAAACAATCCAATAAAAGAAATGTAACCAAAACAAAAGTATAACTGACTAATCAAAATGTATGTAAGTTGATTTGTGACACATTACAAACTTAGCACATTTCTGCCTCCAACAAAACTTCTCAAAGAATAAGGTAAAAATAGACGGAACATCAAAAAGAACTAACAACAAAAAACACATTTGTGACATTTCATAAAGAACAAGAAAACAGTATAAGAAACTTTACAAAAGATAAAACTAAACAAAGAATAAAGTAGCAAGAGATGAAACTTCACAAAGAACAAAGCAAGAACAGATGAAACTTCACAAAGAACAAAGTAGGAACAGATAAAACTTCATAAAGAACAAGAAAATGATAGATGCAACTTCTCAAAGAACAAGGTAACAATACAGGAAACCTCAAAGAGCAACGTAACAATAGATAAAACTTCTCAAAGAACAATGTATGAGGGGAAATCAATAAGTAAGTCACAGATGGTTGTTTAAAAAAATTTAAAAATAAATAAAGCCGATAACAAATTGAAAACAGTTTTTTGTTACACATATACTGTCCCTTAATTTTTTCAACATAATTTCCATCAGCATTAAAATTGCCCCATTGTTTTATCAGTCCTCCTAAACCTGCTGCATAGAGCAGTGTGCTCTGTTTTCTAAACCACATTTTCACTTCACATCTAATTCTGTGTCATTTGCAAAAAGCTCCCCACCAAAGTCGGTTTTCAGTGGACAAAAAAGGTGGAAATCTTTAGGGGCTAAGTTGGGGCTATAAGGTGGATGCACCAGAAGTTCCCACCCTAGATGGTTAATTTTCTCCTGAGTTAATCGAGCCACATGTGGTCTGGCATTGTCATGAAGGAGCAGTACTCATTTAGTCAACAGGCCTGGACATTTTCTTTGAACTGCATCATGAAGCATTGATAGAATTTTCCAGTATGGATCAGTATTCACATTGTCACCTCTTTTTTTTTTTAAATTGGTTAAAAGCACTTCTTGACAAACCCAGAACACAGTCAGTATAACCTTTCCTGCTGTTGGCATAACCTTGCAATATTTTATTACAAGGCCAAGTAGGATGTTTCCATTGCACTGAAGCGTGTTTTTGCTTTGGGCTGGTAGCAATGCACCCATGGTTCGTCCCCAGGAATAAACCTGTTTAGCATGTCATCTTCTTCATCTGCATATCGACAGAGATGCTGCAAGGATAGGCCTAACTGGTTGATTTTGTGTTCGTCCGTCAACTGTCTGGTTACCCAGTTTGAGCACTTTTTCTTAACTTTCAATCGATCATGTATGCTCAACCATGTGAGCACCCTATTGAAGCTGCTACAGAGTCTACCGTTACTCACCTGTCACCTTTATTCATCTCATCCACAGCTGCATGGATGCGCCTGTTGAAATCTCAACAGGACGAACAGATCAGACTGCATCTCAACAATTTTAGAGACTTTGGGAAAAAATATTTTCTACTTAGCTATGCATTGCTTTGCTGGAGAAACATCTGCCAGCATGAAGAAGAAAGCATTTCCTTCTGAATGTCTTTTGCAGCGGTCCTTTCTGCCCCCCCCCCCCCCCCCCCCCCCCCACACAAAAAAAAAAACACCTGCAAAACAAGTTGTTCTTTGAAGGTACATTCCGTAAGTACAGTCGCCATTTATTTATGTGTTCCGAATGTGCATGCGCCACCTAGCAAACATAGATTTAAAGTTTGATGTGGCTGTCACCTAATGACACCTTTAGAAACCACCAACTTCATTTTTCTGCCATCCCATAACCATTTGTGACTTACTTATTGACTTCCACTCATAACAATAGATGGAACTTCTTAAAGAACAATGTAACAATAGATGAAACTTCTCAAAGAACAAGGTAACAATAGATGCAACTTATCAAAGAACAAGGTAACAATAGATGCCTGCAATGTCCTGTCTGAGCATGGAATTGATATCTTCTAGGCTTTCCCAGATGTCAATGATGGGTGAAAGCTCCTTTGTTATAAGGCCACTTCTGCCATAGACCAGCAGCTCTTCCAAACACAATTATTTAAATAAATACTGTCATTGCTGCCGTCTGTGTACCCCTTTTTTGTTGTTGTTGGTGATGTAGGACCAGGGGAGGGGTCTTGATGGCTGCACGGTTAGTGCAGTCACCATGGACTGCGATCCAGCACCTTCCCAGGCATTTGAACCTGTGTACGCAGCATGCTAAGCATCTTGGCCAGATGCTCATTAAAGAAGTATACAAATATATTTGTGTTGGAAACAGAGATGACTATTTTATATGAGGCTCTAGTTTCAACTTGGTAGACATTAACACATACATTTCTTGGTCATTCTAAAGACAACATAAATCTGTTGCTATCTTCTTTCACAAACTGGTATTATTTTAGCTCTTTGCATCTAAATTTTTAAATTAACTACATCTTTTCCACTATGTCTCTGTTCTAACTCCTTCAGCTCTAAATACTTATTGCTTTCACTCTCAACCTCTTCTCCTTCTTTGTTCACTAACTGTAAGCTCCAGCGGAAAAGTCCTAGATGTCCATGTGGATTATGGCTATGTGCCAGGGCCTGAGTTGTGTGTGTACATCTGTCTTAGTGACTTGGGTGTGTGCAATTGGTTGTTCCTTGCCACTCGGGCAGATGCGCTCCGACTTCCAAGGAAGTCTACAATTTGTCGACTCCTACAACATGCCTGTTGGGCAGGCAGTGGGTCTAGTTTCATTTATCCCACAATGGGGACCCAGAACCTACACATCGACTCTCAACCTCTTATGAATGAGCACTCATGGCACTTCTTTCTAGGTATCTTATTTTTTTTAAACGCCGTTGCAACAGACACTTCGCAGTGAGTACTGGCACTGTTTTTTTTTTTTACTAAGTGTTGATCTTAGTGGCTAATTCGTACCGTAGAAAATTTTAGCTACAAAATCCAACCAATCATGAAAAAGTCTATAAAGACCTTTGCTCCATTGGGATATGAAAGGACAAAGCAGAAGATTTGTTGCTTCCTTTTAAAAGTAAAGATCCCTTTTCCGCCTTTAGGCGTATCGGTTATAAAGGGAGACCACACACATGTTTTATAGACCATCTGCTCTAGGTGGGTAATGTGGTCAGCATTACGCCGGCCGTCTTTACTTCTCCAGGAAGTCATCCAGGTACCCATTTAGGCTGGGTTGACCTGCGACGCCCCATACCACGATAAAAATCCATGCAGCCAGCAGTAAGTTTCGATTGCAGTACGCTGGAATTACGAGTGGGACTCCAACTCCTAAGCCACAGGTGCCGCTGCTTCCTTTATGGAAACCATTATTGCACAGACAAGGGGTGCACACTGCATAAAATTGGGTTTGAACATCTAGTGACTTGCTATCATAAACTTCTATACAACATGCAATTCTGTTTGTGCAGTGGGGCCCCGGGGGGGGGGGGGGGGGGGGGGGGGGGAGAATAACAGACCCACTGCACCCCTAACAAGCATGCCGTAAAAGGCTTTAAAGTCATTAGGGACTTTACCTAATTCTGAGTGCATGTGCCCAAGAGGCAAGGCACCAAAAGTCTACAAACAAATAAGCCATATCTGTCAAATGGATGTGAAACATAAAAGTCAAGTTCTAGAACAAGGCTGAAGCCCAGAAGTGGACAAACAACAAAAACTGTTTGCCAGAGTTAAAACCACTGGTGAATGCTAAGAAAAAGCACAACAGGTATCCCACTGATGCTAAAGAAAACTATCACGGGTACACATCAACATGAAGTAGTTAGCCTGCTGACCCAGTTACTTGCCATACTGTTAAATATTATGTTTACTTTTGGGCTGACCTCACTTCCTGTGGCAATACATGGATGTGAATCGATACTATTTGAGAAATATTTTCAACAAATTAAAGCTAATATTCTTGGAACACCCTTGATCTTTCCATGCCTTTCATGCAAGGCTGGAAGAATTCAGCCAAGATGACGGTTGATATTCCATAAAGTTATAACCAAGGAGTGGAAGAACTGAGGACATATCAAGACAAATTCTGGAGAGCTGTGACTTAAATAACAAAACAGTTATATGCTGAGATGTTTCAGCTCAACGCTCATAATTACATACCTGTTTTGATTTTCTCGTCAGCGTCAAATGAGGATTTTTCTGGTAGTTTGGGGAGAACAGCTTGTTTTGTAGATGCAGCCGGAGCAGGGGGTTTCTTTGCTTTACTTGGCTAAGGAAAATATCATATTGTAATTTAATTTTAAACAACTCTTTGGATCACCTGATAAAGAATAGATGAAATATTTCTTCTTTCACTAGCTGTAAACTCAACAGAAAGTCCTGGTCCACTTGTAGACCTTGGTCTTGTCTCTCGCTCGAGTTTTGCATACACATCCATTTTACACACCTGGCTTATCTGTGTTCTGGCTTATCTGTGTTCTGGCTTATCTGTATGCAGACAGCTGGTTCCTCACTTCCCAGACAGATGCAATCTCAACTTCACAGAAAACACTGAGCCTATCTATGTTGGCCGGGTTCCTGACTGGGAACCTGCTTCCAGGATGACCGCTGAGAGAAGTGTAAGCAGGTGTTGACTAGCCTTGCTCCTGCTACACCACCACCTGTGTGGTTCAACATCTCTGCATCCAAGTCAGTATTAGACCTTTTCGCTCCAGGAAGCCGCAGACCCAGCACTTGCTGAAGGGTCACTGTTAGCTATTCATTTAAAGATCATCTTCATCGCACATGACCATATGTACTCTGATCTCCTCCTGAGTATGTCTTCAAGTGTTTTTAGAATAACAACTCCCATTCTGTTCTGACTGATGTAAAGACGGGTGGCTCATGGTTTTCTTGTCTCACGGCTCCAACTGGTAAATCAAAGTATACAGTCTATTCAGTAAAAATCAATCTCCATGAAACTGAAAGCCTCACAACATTTAGTCTCTTGGATGGTATTGATGATGTCTCTCCTGTCCATAGGTGGCCCATTCCTGATGGTTGCACTGCCAGCCAGGGTGTCTGCTCTCTCATGTAGGGTCACATTCCACAAACATACTGAGCAGTGTGATGTGGGGAGCAGTGTGATGTGGTTGAGCAGTGTGATGTGGTTGAGCAGTGTGATGTGGTTGAGCAGTGTGATGTGGTTGAGCAGTGTGATGTGGTTGAGCTGTGTGATGTGGTTGAGCTGTGTGATGTGTGGGGAGCAGTGTGATGTGGTTGAGCAGTGTGATGTGGTTGAGCAGTGTGATGTGGTTGAGCAGTGTGATGTGGTTGAGCAGTGTGATGTGGTTGAGCTGTGTGATGTGGTTGAGCTGTGTGATGTGGTTGAGCAGTGTGATGTGGTTGAGCTGTGTGATGTGGTTGAGCTGTGTGATGTGGTTGAGCTGTGTGATGTGGTTGAGCTGTGTGATGTGGTTGAGCTGTGTGATGTGGTTGAGCAGTGTGATGTGGGGGAGCAGTGTAATGTGGGGAGCAGTGTGATGTGGTTGAGCAGTGTGATATGGTTGAGCAGTGTGATGTGGTTGAGCAGTGTGATGTGGTTGAGCAGTGTGATGTGATTGAGCAGTGTGATGTGGTTGAGCTGTGTGATGTGGTTGAGCAGTGTGATGTGGTTGAGCAGTGTGATGTTGTTGAGCAGTGTGATGTGGTTGAGCAGTGTGATGTGGTTGAGCTGTGTGATGTGGTTGAGCTGTGTGATGTGGTTGAGCAGTGTGATGTAGTTGAGCAGTGTGATGTGGTTGAGCAGTATGATGTGGTTGAGCTGTGTGATGTGGTTGAGCAGTGTGATGTGGTTGAGCTGTGTGATGTGGTTGAGCAGTATGATGTGGGGAGCAGTGTGATGTGGTTGAGCAGTGTGATGTGGTTGAGCTGTGTGATGTGGTTGAGCTGTGTGATGTGGTTGAGCAGTGTGATGTAGTTGAGCAGTGTGATGTGTTTGAGCAGTGTGATGTGGTTGAGCAGTGTGATGTGGTTGAGCAGTGTGATGTGGTTGAGCTGTGTGATGTGGTTGAGCAGTATGATGTGGTTGAGCAGTGTGATGTGGTTGAGCAGTGTGATGTGGTTGAGCAGTATGATGTGGTTGAGCTGTGTGATGTGGTTGAGCAGTGTGATGTGGTTGAGCAGTGTGATGTGGTTGAGCAGTGTGATGTGGTTGAGCAGTGTGATGTGGTTGAGCAGTGTGATGTGGTTGAGCAGAATGATGTGGGGAGCAGTGTGATGTGGTTGAGCAGTGTGATGTGGTTGAGCTGTGTGATGTGGTTGAGCAGTGTGATGTGGTTGAGCAGTGTGATGTGGTTGAGCAGTATGATGTGGGGAGCAGTGTGATGTGGTTGAGCAGTGTGATGTGGTTGAGCTGTGTGATGTGGTTGAGCAGTGTGATGTGGTTGAGCAGTGTGATGTGGTTGAGCAGTGTGATGTGGTTGAGCTGTGTGATGTGGTTGAGCAGTGTGATGTGGTTGAGCAGTGTGATGTGGTTGAGCAGTGTGATGTGGTTGAGCAGTGTGATGTGGTTGAGCAGTGTGATGTGGTTGAGCAGTGTGATGTGGGGAGCAGTGTGATGTGGGGAGCAGTGTGATGTGGGGAGCAGTGTGATGTGGGGAGCAGTGTGATGTGGTTGAGCAGTGTGATGGGGTTGAGGGCACACAAGAGAGAATAAGACAACAATATTGAGCAGTGTGATGTGGGGAGCAGTGTGATGTGGGGAGCAGTGTGATGTGGGGAGCAGTGTGATGTGGGGAGCAGTGTGATGTGGGGGGGGCAGTGTGATGTGGTTGAGCAGTGTGATGTGGTTGAGCAGTGTGATGTGGTTGAGCAGTGTGATGTGGGGGGCAGTGTGATGTGGGGAGCAGTGTGATGTGGTTGAGCAGTGTGATGTGGTTGAGCAGTGTGATGGGGTTGAGGGCACACAAGAGAGAATAAGACAAAAATATTGAGCAGTATGATGTGGTTGAGGGCACACAAGATAGAAGAAGAAAAAATCAACAGAGAAAAATGCAGCAGCAGAAGAAAAGAAATTATTTTATCAAAGATCCCAAAAGTATTCCATTTGTGACCAAACTACAAACAAGTAGATTTTTCTTTCGTGCAACATACCTCTTCATTAGGCAACAGTTCCACAAAGTTGTCAGGAAATACTCCAACTTTTCCATGTAACTCTCCCTTCCACCAGCCCTCATCCTCCAGTTCCTTCTCAAGGATGCGGACAATCTGCCCTTCTACCAAAGACAGTTCATCAGGCTGCTCCGCTGTGTATGAAAATCGAACTACGGCACGTTCTGTGGCTGATAAGGAAATATTGACAAATTATTTTCAGATATAAATCTAAATATATAAATAAATAATACTGTTTAACCCTTTTGTGCCAATGACCTAGGGGAGGAAAAACAAAGCCAAGCTCCTGAACTTTGAGTTTTGTGGATACTGCCAAAACAAATCCTTAAAAAAAGGTAACCACATTGTCAAATGTCACACACAAATTAGTACAAAATAAATTTATCATCTAAAACACAAATACTATAGAGAGTCAGGGTTGTAATTAATAAAATGATAGAGCATAGAATCAATTGGCTAATAGCTCTTGTGGTCTATAAACTAATTAAAGCATAACACTGATCTGACCTTGTGAACCAATGTAGCCACACACACACAAATATACAAATTACATATATATAAAAATATATTAAAAAAACATAACATTTTCTATAAACAAAGATATTTTCTTAAACGTCAATTTAGTCATCCTCTGCCAAGCTGAACGTTTGCAGCCATCTGGTAAACATGTCTCTATAGCAAGTCAGGAAAGCGGCACTTTACAGGAAAATGGTACCAACCGGAAGTGTTGGTTTTTGTGGCTTCTTGGGCAAAAAGTGTTAATGTACTTTAAAGGAAAGGTGGGGGGAAAAAAAAACCCAGAAAAAAGTTTATTATGTATCCAGTACAGGATGTTGCATAACCAACCTCAACATTTTTGGCTGTTTGTGATTTTACTAGCCAATTTTAAGTAATTTGCCACTGCTTCCTGAACAGTTGGAACTATATTCAACTGTACAAAATAAATGCACAGCAGTCTGCTGCCAAATTGCCTGCAACTAAACTGAACCAGCTATTTCAGAATAATGAATCATGTTCGCAACATCTTAGCCACTGACGCCAACACACAACAGTAACACAGAGATTTGAAAAGTTAGCTGCGTATCTTTTAAAGAATGTTGCAAACTATTCCCAGCATGTGTTGGCTGTTTGTAGTTTTGCTAGGCAATTTTACTTTCAGTGGTTTGATAATTAACAATTTATTTGTTAAAACTCATTTATAAAAAAAAAAAAGTTTTAAACACACTTACTATTTTGCTTTTCTCTCTTTGCTGCCTCTGGTGCGGAATCAGGAGTAGAGTCCCCTTGCCTTCCTGATTTTGGAGCATCCTAATTGGTAAATAGGAGTCATTATTTGTCACATTTAAACTGTTTATATAAAAAATACATCAGAAAACATTTACTAAATGGTCAACTGAAACAATAGAGACTTGATTCTGGCTGGGTCATGTGCATTATGTTGCAACGGGGACTCAAGGCTTCTGGATACTAAAACAAACAAACAAACATGTTGCAACAGGGAAAAAAAGGGAAATCACCAAAACTGATGTAGCAATACTGGTGAACCATTAGTGAAGCATATGTCGCCAGTGAACAAATTCAATGTGTCTTCTGAAAACATTCAAAAGGTATTTTTTATAAGAAACTGCAATACTGGAAGGTGTGTTCACAGTGGGTAACATATACACAATGGAAGTAGCAAACGCTTGGTTCAGTGAGCCGCCACAATCCTTTTTACGGACAACATTTGCTGTCTAAGTAATGGGATGTTTGTCTGCATGCCTACGTTTTCTGACCTAGCCACGGTGAACAATTCCTTAAAAATGAATGCTTCTTTTAATTCTGACACACCTGTTGCCAATTCTTTATTGCTTTTGTAATTTAGTTATTGGAATGCTTTTGTGATAAAGCCACTGAAAAGGGTTTTAAATGAGCACTCCTTCTGAAAATTATCAACTAAATAACATGAAGCATAGTTAACAGAGACCGGTATATGAATTCATTCCTCAAAAGTGGTAGAAGTTTTCCCAACCAGTAATATTCTAGGTTAAACCCAGCCTAGTTTTAAATGAGTACTAGATAACTTACGTAATGTTTTAGTAAATATCTGGGAAGAAAAACTTATAAGCGAGGGAACCAGTCGCCCCACTCATATATCAAGGTGTAGAATGTGTGATGGCCTAACACATCACACAACATAATAGTACTCATTTTTTTCAGACTTGACAAAAATAATACTATCTCTGCTGGGATTTGAAACAATCTGATTATCTTGGAAGGCAAGCATATAAATCACTATGTTACTGTGGCTCTCTTCTACTGACATTGTTGCTCTATTTTAAGAAAACTTGTACCGTTGTGTTTTTGAGCGGGTTCACTTGGGTTGGCCCCAGAACCCTACAGGTTAGAACAATAATACAGGAGACTGAACCCAGATGACTGATCGGTTTGCCCCCTCCAGGCTGCTATCTAAAGGTTTACCATATCATCCTGAGATTTAAAATCGCTGTGGCTCCCTTCTGTTGGTATCTCTAAAATATTTCTACCACCACTTTTTTGGGCGAGTTTACCCGAGATCTGTACTTTTAAAGAAAACAATCCTACCACAAAGGTAAATGTGCAAAAAAAAATGTGATGAAAACAACTACCGTAAATACTATGTTATCATAGTAACTGATTCTCAAGTTGTATCTGTATATGGAAATGTTTTGAAAAAATATGAATTTTTAACATACCTCTTTGGCTGTGCTATCCCCAACTGCCCGCAGTTTGATGGGACCACCGCCAAAAATATTGCCCAGTCCTACGCCCATGACCTTTTTACCCTTAATTGTCTGAAAGTCTGAATCTTTGTTGTGACTATCACCTGAAAAGAAATACACACAAATGATTAAAGAAATTAACTCCTTCTGAACTAGCTATGTCTAACTATCTTCAGTTCTTGTTCTTCTTGTTCTTCTCCTCTTCCACCTTATACCTTAGTGAAGTGTCAGGGGGAGTTGTAACATTCGTTGATGAGCTCTGTCAAGAGCACTATTAAGACTGATGTTCATTTCTGTAAGGCTGTTCTTAATGCCATCACTCCATATTTTCCAAGGTCTTCCACTCGCTCTATACCCGTTGTAACGTTTTAGTGTGGCTCGCTGTGGCAGATAGTACCAGGGCATTCTTGTTTGGTGTCCAAACCACTTCATTTATTGTTCTTTGATGACTTGTAAGACTAGCTTTATTCCTAGCATTCGTCTGATTTCGTGATTTGACTATCCTAAATAAGATGTGAAAATTATTGACATCTAGAGAGATATACAACTCATTAAAAATGAGAATCGCCAAATGTTATGTATACTAAACCATGTGTATGGTGCAAAAACTTGAAAATACAGGCAACTGAAAATCAAATTGAGTGTCCGGAAATGCAGATATACAGTTTGCTTTTCATGGAAACAGAAACAATCGAATTCAGAGGCTCTGTGGTGGGGGGGGGGGGGGGGGGGGGGGGGGGGGGGGGGGGAACTAGAAAATTTCAAATCTAATTTTTCAAAAAATATTTAAAAAAGGAACAACTTAAATATTTTGGCCACATTAAAAGATCTAACATTCTTTTAAAATCCAGACATGAGGGAAAGGTCGAGGGCAAAATGAATGATACAAGTGGGAGGACAACATCTAGAGATGGATGAACAGCAGTCTGAGAGAGTGAACAAGACAAGAGACAGCATGTTAGAGATTCATTGCAGCCAACCTTTCATTGGGGAGAGGGCACCTGACTGATTGATGAGTATGTCTATATTAAAAGGGAATTGGTGTTAGATGGAAAACAAATTTTAAAACCTGGTGATAATCTTCTTCTTTGCATTCACCAGTTGTAAACTTAGGGGGAAGTTCTGGTTGTTCATCCACTTCAGGACTGCAGTCGTGTTCTAGAACCTGAGAGTTGCGTGTGCCTCCGTTTTACGGATCTGACTTCATCTGTATGCAGACTGCTGGTTCCTTGCCTCTCAGGCACTTGCAATCCAACTTTGAAAGAAGTTCGCAATTAGTCGACTCTTACGATATGCTTTTAGATAGGCTGTGGGTCTATTCTTGTTGTCTCCACAATTGGGCCCTGGAACAAACATGGGGAATCTGTTGATAAAAATAAAGCTAGAAAGTTCTTGCACTGAAACCCACTGACCCCCCCCCCCCCCCCCCCCGATGACGTGTGTGGTGGCAAAGTATAGGGCTACCATATGGCACTGGGAGTTGAAGGGTAGAAGAAGAATAATACCAAACAGTTAACTAAGTCTGTTTTGCATGAGGGAGTTGAAGTGAAAATACTACTGTATAATAGGAATTGAAAACAATAATGTCCGTGTTCTTTGCGTTGTTTGGGGGGTGGGGGGACAGGGGGGAGGGGTTAAACCCCTTGCCCCTTAACAGTAATCAAAGTCAACTAATTAAGGGATTGCGCACACCGAATATGTTGGGCTAAAAGGTGCAGATACTACAGCCTAGCTGTAAACCACAACGTGCCACCCACACTTAAAGGGCAAACTTAGAAGAAGGCAAATGATCACTGGAGTCGAGAAAGACAATGCAACAATTGGCTAGGAGAGAAGGAGCTAATAAAAAATATACACTGGAAACAAATGAGAAAGTCCCCCAGGAGATAACAAATGAGGAAGTCCCTCAGGAGATAACAAATGAGGAAGTCCCCCAGGAGATACAAAATGAGGAAGTCCCCCAGGAGATAACAAATGAGGAAGTCCCCCAGGAGATAAAAAATGAGGAAGTCCCTCCGGAGATAACAAATGAGGAAGTCCCCCAGGAGATACAAAATGAGGAAGTCCCCCAGGAGATAACAAATGAGGAAGTCCCCCAGGAGATAACAAATGAGGAAGTCCCCCAGGAGATACAAAATGAGGAAGTCCCCCAGGAGATAACAAATGAGGAAGTCCCCCAGGAGATAACAAATGAGGAAGTCCCCCAGGAGATAACAAATGAGGAAGTCCCCCAGGAGATAAAAAATGAGGAAGTCCCCCAGGAGATAACAAATGAGAAAGTCCCCCAGGAGATAACAAATGAGGAAGTCCCTCAGGAGATAACAAATGAGGAAGTCCCCCAGGAGATACCAAATGAGGAAGTCCCCCAGGAGATAACAAATGAGGAAGTCCCCCAGGAGATAACAAATGAGGAAGTCCCCCAGGAGATACAAAATGAGGAAGTCCCTCAGGAGATAACAAATGAGGAAGTCCCCCAGGAGATAAAAAATGAGGAAGTCCCCCAGGAGATAACAAATGAGGAAGTCCCCCAGGAGATAACAAATGAGGAAGTCCCCTAGTAGATAACAAATGAGGAAGTCCCCCAGGAGATAACAAATGAGGAAGTCCCCCAGGAGATAACAAATGAGGAAGTCCCCCAGGAGATAACAAATGAGGAAGTCCCCCAGGAGATAAAAAATGAGGAAGTCCCCCAGGAGATAACAAATGAGGAAGTCCCCCAGGAGATAACAAATGAGAAAGTCCCCCAGGAGATAACAAATGAGGAAGTCCCCCAGGAGATAACAAATGAGGAAGTCCCTCAGGAGATAACAAATGAGGAAGTCCCCTAGTAGATAACAAATGAGGAAGTCCCCCAGGAGATAACAAATGAGGAAGTCCCCCAGGAGATAACAAATGAAAGCTGAAGCTCAGGTGCTGGAACCTGAAGGCTCAGGCATCTGGAGGCTCCGACCCTGAATATGTATAGCAGCTGATAGTGTTATATAGTCAACATCACATACCAGTTATCTTTACTTCCCAGGACATTACAATTTAACATATGTTCATAGATTAATCAGCACTGGATGAGTGATATGGTCCTCATCAACCATGGTTACTGCCTAGGACATTAACTTGATACCAATTTTAGGATGGGCCAACCTGGCAGCCAAGGTTTATTTTTTTGACAAACAAAAATCAGCCTAATTAACTGAGGATTCTAACTCCAAACCACCAGACGGAAGAAACATCCATTTAAACAGACAATGGTAATGTGGGTGGGGGACCAAAAGATGAAAGAGGCATTCATTAAACAAACAAAGGCACTGAGGGGGGGGGGGGGGGGGGGGGGGGGGGGGGGGGGGGCATCAGTGGATCAAAGGAACATCCACTAAACAAACTAAGGCGGGAAGGGAGGGGGAGAACACCATCAGTGGACCAAAGAAACATTTATTAAACAAACAACGGTACTGGGTGGAACCAAAGAAACATTCATTAAACAAACAACGGTACCTGCTGACTTATCCTCTTCCTTTTGACCAGCTGATATATTATTTTCATCCGGCGAGGCCGTGTCTTCCACCATCTCCACAAAATTGGATGGAAACACTCCATGCCTTCCGTTCAGCGTACCTTCCCACCAGCCTTCTTCCACCTGTCAATGACAAAATCATTACAAAGCATGTTAACAATAAACTGCCTTTACTGTCCATATTTATCATCTTTAAGGTGGTGTAGGCCAAGGGTGCTATCAGCCTTAGGATTTAACCCTGTTGGCCTGAGAAAGTCAATTTTCCTACTTTTAAGGGTTTTTGGTTACATGAGATCTTTGGGCAGTTGCTAGTACGCCCACATAAGTTTTGTTACTGGCTGTAACTGCACAGTGTGTAGACATGGTGGGTATGATTATATTTACTGTACAGTGTGTAGACATGGTGGGTATGATTATATTTACTGTACAGTGTGTAGACATGGTGGGTATGATTATATTTACTGTACAGTGGGTAGACATGGTGGGTATGATTATATTTACTGTACAGTGTGTAGACATGGTGGGTATGATTATATTTACACACACAACAGCCCCCCCCCCCCATACAGACATTATTTGGTGTGAAAATTAAATCAGAAATGTTGTGTTGTCACTCTGATGTCTAAAAAACTTATGACATCACTTTGCTATTTGTGACTGAGTCAACTTTGCTTTTTGGTCAAAGGAAAGATATTTATTCTCTGTTTGTATTTAGAAACTACTCCCCTTCATATGAAAAAAAAAAAACATAATCTGAGCACAAATTAATGACTCACTATGAAAAATCCACCTTTTTTTAAAAAATTACCTTCGGATCTGAGACAACGCAACAGCTAGTAGCCTTGCCTGTCTGCTCGTTGTTCATCGGATTTAAAAAATAAAAAAACTGACCAAGACTGCAAATAGCTTTTGCTTCAACCTCTCTTCCTCTAGTTCCTCAAGGCCGAGCTTTGGGCCACAGAATTATAACGATGCATTTTTGTTTAAGAAAGAGGAAAAACAAATTCTTACTCTATCCCATAATTCTATACACTAAGCCATTGATGTATCCCAGTGAGAGAGTGTACAGCAAGTTACTTGTGTCTGTGTCATTACCGTATTCCATGTGGCAATTAATTTCATAATTAAAAATACTGAACTTAAATTTGAGAGGATCAGCTTCATTGCATAAAGGATTTTATTCCAAATGGCTGTCTCCGCAGAACCAGAACTAGCTGTCTGCCGAGTGCATCACATAAAGGACAAACTCCGCAGCTCCAGAGACAATCCCTAGTTAACTCCCCAAAAATTGCACTTGTGAACAGAACAGTGCAGTCCATGAACCTAGACTGTGAGGCAAACAGCTTAGCAAGAGGATAGGAAATGTGATACATGAATTATAATTACAAGCGGGCTTAACAGGAAAATCTTACAAGTTGTAAAGATGTTTCCCAATGGTGTGATTTCTGTGAGGCATACTAAGTAGTGGTCAGGCATACCAAGGAGTGCCCATGAGTAGACTGCAGCTGTCTAGAAACTTCCTAGTCCAGGCATACCAAGCAGTGCCCATGAGTTGACTGCAGCTGTCTAGAAACTTCCTACTCCAGGCATACCAAGCAGTGCCCATGAGTTGACTTCAGCTGTCTAGAAACTTCCTACCCCAGGCATATCAAGCAGTGCCCATGAGTTGACTTCAGCTGTCTAGAAACTTCCTACTCCAGGCATACCAAGCAGTGCCCATGAGTTGACTGCAGCTGTCTAGAAACTTCCTACTCCAGGCATACCAAGCAGTGCCCATGAGTTGACTTCAGCTGTCTAGAAACTTCTTACTCCAGGCATACCAAGCAGTGCCCATGAGTTGACTGCAGCTGTCTAGAAACTTCCTACTCCAGGCATATCAAGCAGTGCCCATGAGTTGACTGCAGCTGTCTAGAAACTTCCTACTCCAGGCATATCAAGCAGTGCCCATGAGTTGACTGCAGCTGTCTAGAAACTTCCTACTCCAGGCATACCAAGCAGTGCCCATGAGTTGACTGCAGCTGTCTAGAAACTTCTTACTCCAGGCATACCAAGCAGTGCCCATGAGTTGACTGCAGCTGTCTAGAAACTTCCTACTCCAGGCATATCAAGCAGTGCCCATGAGTTGACTGCAGCTGTCTAGAAACTTCCTACTCCAGGCATACCAAGCAGTGCCCATGAGTTGACTGCAGCTGTCTAGAAACTTCCTACTCCAGGCATACCAAGCAGTGCCCATGAGTTGACTGCAGCTGTCTAGAAACTTCCTACTCCAGGCATACCAAGCAGTGCCCATGAGTTGACTTCAGCTGTCTAGAAACTTCCTACTCCAGGCATACACTAGCACTGCCCATGAGTTGACTGCAGCTGTCTAGAAACTTCCTACTCCAGGCATACCAAGCAGTGCCCATGAGTTGACTTCAGCTGTCTAGAAACTTCCTACTCCAGGCATACACTAGCACTGCCCATGAGTTGACTGCAGCTGTCTAGAAACTTTCTACTCCAGGCATACCAAGCAGTGCCCATGAGTTGACTGCAGCTGTCTAGAAACTTCCTACTCCAGGCATACCAAGCAGTGCCCATGAGTTGACTGCAGCTGTTTGGAAACTTCCTACTCCAGGCATACCAAGCAGTGCCCATGAGTTGACTGCAGCTGTCTAGAAACTTCCTACTCCAGGCATACACTAGCTGGACTGACAGGCATGCATACCCAGACTGGACCTTCATTTGCTGATGAATATCTGTAGGTTTCACCCCTATACTGATTTTTAAAAAATCATTAACAGAATGCTGCTCCTCTTTGGTGCCTGTCAAAAGTGATGTGGCTATCTTTAAACTATCATTATGATGTCACTATGTTTGTCTGCACTGTGATGTCATTAGCTTAACACTCCTGACATTCTTAACAACAATACTGATAGGTTACTAGACACTGGCACGTATTGTAATTATAACATTTAAGGTTTTCACCTGAGGCCCTCTATGTTACTTCTACTTCTGTGTCTGTTTTCTTCATTAAAAAGGCGTCATGTCGAAGGTTACAGCTAAGCTGTGATATCTGCACTTGTCTACCCAACACATCTGATTCAGGTTCAGCAAACCATTATTTAGCTGTTTGTCATTATTACAAAATAATAATAGGGCCATTATCAGCTTAATGGAATGAACATGGAACAAAGAGGCTAAACAGTTTCAGAATTATTGTTTTAAATTGTAAAAGCAAGCTAAAAAAAAAAAAATGCAACTCAACTCAGTCAAAAATCAACAAGGGTGCTAAAATGAAAACTTCACAAATCAATTTGTTCAACAGATTTACCGCTGGTGAGGATATACAATCAGAGCTGCTTTCGGAAAGTAAGATTTCATTCCAGCAAAACTGTTCCCATGAAATCAACAGTTAATGAAACATGCTTTTGAATATTACAACATTTTGTAGCAGCTTTGTATATCATCCACTTGCCTGCCATCCAAAGGTCTAGGGACTTTTTTTATTCTTGAAAACTAAACCTGGCTTCCAGATCAACATAGCTAAAGTGGGTGCCTGGTAATGTCTGGGAAGTAAAGGCGACTGACGCGATGTTGATCACATCGCCTATCAAGTACTGACTGGTCTTAAAAGGGTTCTTTACTTATACATACATACATACGTACGTATGTGCGTGCGTATGTGTGTAAAATCATTACCAAGTTTCTGATGGCTTGTATGGCCGAGCGAGCGTGCTCCATTACATCCCATTATCTCCAAAGGCAGGTTTCAGTTCATGTGCCACAACTCTTCTTTAAAACAATGATTACTCCCTACATTTCCCCATTTAGGGCAGGCTGGGTAGGAATGTCCTAAACTCAAGAAAATGTGGCCAAATGGCTAATACAATCACTACAAAATGTGCACATTAGGATTTTTGTTTCTGTCCAACAGAAAACATTATCCCCTCACTGGGGATGTAAACCCCACTTTCCTAGATGAAAGCTAAGGATTTTAACTGCCTGCCATAACAAAAAGACTGTAAAGAATCTTCTCATATCTTCCTCTATTTTTTTCCATAAATCTTTCCAGCTCACACAACATGTTCCAGTTTTCTATTCTCATAGTGCGACTAAAAAACAATGTCAGCCTCTTTGTGATATTCATTATGAGTTTTCTATTTGCAGCTTCTTTCAAAACATGAGCTATACATATAACGAAACTGTTTATAACTGTTTCTGCAGTGGAGCAATGACATGGCCCAGTATCCATTTTCTCGTCATAAGGAAGAATGGAAAGAGAAATCAACACACGATGCGCAAAAGCAGTGTTGGCTCACTGCTTGCCAGTTGGTCTGCTCACTAATTACCCTTTTTGCCAGATTGACCAGGCGAGGGAGGTTAAGTGTGATTTTTGAATGCCTTCTATTCATTCAGAGCTCATAGTGCCTTTTGCTATCTTCTGAAGCATGTTCAAAGAGCCTGATACAATTACTACATGTGTGGCTGTTTGCTCTGTTGCCAATGCTAGTGCTCTTCGTCGCTGCATTTTCTGATCTCACTGTCACCATGAACTCTAAAGGCCTCAGCACCTCAGTGTACAATAAACCTACTGATTCCCATGCTTTTCTTCTGTACATGCCCACTCATACCTCTTCCTGCAAGGACTCCATTCTGTTCTCCCAGCTTCTACGCCTCTGCAGACTGTGCCAGGAGAACGACGACTTTCACAACAAGGCCCTAGGAATGTTGGACCTCTTCTGGCTCTGAGGGTTATCCGGAACATGTCTTAACTGCTGCCTTTCACCGAGCACGATCTATCTATCATGTTGAGGCTCTAACTTCCAAGCCTAAACGATACCATTTCAGACCCATTCTCACACATACCTACCAACCTCACAAAATCTGTGCTAAAAAAATTCTCCTCAAGCATCTCTCCACCCTCAGGGCTGACCCTACAACCAGCAAGATTTTCTCTGAACTTCCTCTATTGGCCTTCAGGCATGACCGTAAATTCAAGGACATTCTAGTTAAGAGTCAGTTACGTCCTGCCTCTGGGTCCCACTTTGGGACGGTTTCTTGCCACAGACCTGTATACCTGTCCATATGTGGTTCAGGGTACCAGCCTGAAATTTCCAAATGCCACCTTCCACATACGTGAAGCATTCTATTGCACCAGTCGTAATGTAATGATATGCCATAAACTGCAAGAGATGTGGCGTAAAATACATAGGTGAAACGGGTTTATGCCCTGAAACCAGTGCCATTGCATTTCAATTCCCCCAAGGTGTCCACGACATGGAGGTGACAGCCATTAAATCTAGCCACTCCAGCCCAGTGGACTAAACTGCCAACATATCTACATCTAAAATTCTAGGGGCTGAACTGCCTACAGTTTCATTTTATCCTCAAGTAACGGGCCCTTGCAAACTAAGACCCTTGTTCTCACTTTCAGTGCACATGGTAGCATTTAGTGTCACCGGGTGTTTATCGCTCTGTGTGATGTCCAGATGGAGTTAAACTTACTACTACTACCTGTCCACTGTTATAAATACATTGAACAATTTTGTGCATTTTAGACAAGTTAAAAACTCCTTGGCAGCTGGAAATTGTAATGTGTGCAACGTGACGACCACAACTGTGGTATAAGTTTTGAAAAGAGAAAGATCACCCACAATATTTACAATTGAACATTCACAGAAAGTGTGGATTTTGGTGCCTGAGGAGGGCTGAACTCTGCCAGGTTTCAAAACTGTGCATGACACATCTTTAGAGAAGGTGGTAACTCAACGCTGTACGTTATGGGGAAAAGAGTGAAAGAAAAACAAGATCAAACTTTCAAACAACTCTTGACTTTGCACCCATTCAACAGTAAACAAGCACAGAGCCAGCACACACCTTCATGCACCACTAACCTGTCTGTGAAAGTCCAGAATATCTCCTACAGCCAGATCCAGCTCATCATCATTTTCTTTCTTATATTCAAACAAGACTTTGCACTTTTTCTTTTTCTCTGAAAATAAAAACAAATTCAGGACTCTGCATTTTTTCTTTTTTCTATCAGAAACCATAGTTAGTTAAATAAGCCAAAACTTCTTCTTCTGCGTTCATCCGAAGATGTAATTGCAGTGTGTCCGTTTACAGCATGGCTGCGATATTTGCACCTTTCAGCCAACACATCCAACTTTTGCGGGCATTTGTTGACCGGGTTAGCCTTCCTGGTATATAAGCCAAAACAATGTTGCAGTCATTTTTTCTACTGTGGCCATAAACTTGGTGAGTGATGAAAAAACTTAACACAAATGTTAACTCTGACTGTCAACAAAGATGACACAAACAACAGACTGTACCGAACAGGCTTCTATAATATTTATAAACTGACATTTGCTGAATGTTAACTCTCCTGTCTTTGAGAGTTAATGTAAAGTAAAAGTTAACATATCATAAGGTATACAACAAAAATATGTAGGCTATCAGTTGCAAAGGATCTCCTGTCATGGCTGTACTCTCTCTCTCAGACTGATGTTCATCCATTTCACCGACATCCTCACAAGTGTATTGCTGTACAACAACAGTGAAACTGGTGGTCAGTTTGTGACCCTGTGAGACTGAAAGAGAGTCACAGCAAAGCCTGGTTGACTTTTACATTTTCCTTTAAGCCTCAATGAAAAAGGTCACGGAACACATATTTGTTGCATCCCCCAGGGAATGTATTACATTTAATGCTTCACTGTGATCTTGTTTATTAATTACTCCCTTTACCATATTTATGTGTGTATAGGCCGCACCAAATGTCTGACATAAAATGGAATCATTTACCAGTACTGTTTTCACAAGGCATTTTTCCTTAATTAATTTTGCACAAGTGACAAACAGGCCTAATATCTAGAAAATAAGCCTTTACAATTTTTTTTAAATACTGCAGACTATACAAGCATAAATACGGTATATATCTTTAAACACTGTGAAATGAAATGTAAAAAAAATGTTCAGAACTAAATTTTAGAAGAATTTATAAGTTACCTGTGTAAAATAATTTTTTTTAAAAGGATTTTTTTAAAATTCCCATGGGTCTATGACCCATTTTTCAAAATAGCATTATAGCATTCGTGGGGCGAAAAGGTTAAGAAGTTTAGTGAAATAAAAAGATACCTTTCTTTTTGGGCGGTCCACCCATTGGAACCTTGCCTAACTTGCTTGCTAGCTCTCGCACTGACTTTCGTTGTGTGGCTTCTCGTTTCTCTTCTTTTTTATTAGGTGCCGGTTCTCTGCGTTTCACAAGCTAGCAACAGAATGTGAACAAATATTATATAATGTCTACAACTTTGATAACAACAACAAAAACAAACAAAAAAACTTTTAATCCAGCAACTTACAACTTTTTACAACTCTCTCTCTCTCTCTGCTTACATTTCTTTCGCACATCTAAAGCATTAGTTTTGCTAGATAGACTGACAAAAGTTGCTGGAAAAAAGCTTCAGAATCTTTATTTATCTGAATACATATCAATATGATCATGGCCATTATTAGCTGTTGTCAAACTTATTGACACTGAGGAAGATGAGGAACCTTCCTTATATTTGGGTAGAGGACATGTACCAATATGTCCTCCTCATTAAATTTATTCTGATGAATATTCTTTTATTTAACTGCCCACAATGAGTTAAGCTGAATTAAGAATTAAAATCACAGTAATCTGGGCATTCCCATAAGTGCTCCGTCCCAGTCTTCAACAGCCTGCATAATTACAATACTAATGGTGCCAATAGCAGTCTGAAAATATGTCTATCTTATCTGTCCCTCTGATTGGAGTCCATAAGAGAAGCAAAAGAAAACTTACACTGAAACCCACCTTGCACGTCATTAGAGACTATCCTTCTTTTTTCTTCTTTTCCTCTTCTTTTTCATGCCCTCTTTTACTGATATGGGTGTCGAGGGCGGAATAAGGTTTTTCTCTTGCTCTTCTGGTTGTCTCGACCACAAACTCATTGAGTCTGTTGTTGTCAAGTTTATTTTTTTTTATCTATCCATTTAGTTTGTGGTCTACCTCATGCTCTATGTTCTTCATTTTTAGTGCATGCCTTGTATGATATGAAGAGCTATTGTAGTGTAGCAGCTAGACAGTTGCCTGTGGATATGAATAGAACCAGGCTGTTTTCATGAAAGGAATATGGCTCCCAGGCCGACCCCGCCTTAAATGGGTAGAAGGTAAAGTCCTGGGAAGTAAAGGTGGCTGGCAGGATGTTGAACATATCACCCATGGATAGATACATGGGCTATAAAATATAGGTCTAGCACTATATGCTTGAAGGGAATGAAAAGTGTCCTTTACTTATGCTTGACTTGTGTATGCTAAGGCATCACAAAGCATTCTCTCTAAGTGGGTAGACATCACAAAGCATTCTCTCTAAGTGGGTAGACATCACAAAGCATTCTCTCTAAGTGGGTAGACATCACAAAGCATTCTCTCTAAGTGGGTAGACATCACAAAGCATTCTCTCTAAGTGGGTAGACATCACAAAGCATTCTCTCTAAGTGGGTAGACATCACAAAGCATTCTCTCTAAGTGGGTAGGCATCACAAAGCATTCTCTCTAAGTGGGTAGACATCACAAAGCATTCTCTCTAGGTGGGTAGACATCACAAAGCATTCTCTCTAGGTGGGTAGACATCACAAAGCATTCTCTCTAGGTGGGTAGACATCACAAAGCATTCTCTCTAGGTGGGTAGACATCACAAAGCATTCTCTCTAGGTGGGTAGACATCACAAAGCATTCTCTCTAGGTGGGTAGGCATCACAAAGCATTCTCTCTAGGTGGGTAGACATCACAAAGCATTCTCTCTAGGTGGGTAGACATCACAAAGCATTCTCTCTAGGTGGGTAGACATCACAAAGCATTCTCTCTAGGTGGGTAGACATCACAAAGCATTCTCTCTAGGTGGGTAGGCATCACAAAGCATTCTCTCTAGGTGGGTAGACATCACAAAGCATTCTCTCTAAGTGGGTAGGCATCACAAAGCATTCTCTCTAGGTGGGTAGACATCACAAAGCATTCTCTCTAGGTGGGTAGACATCACAAAGCATTCTCTCTAGGTGGGTAGACATCACAAAGCATTCTCTCTAGGTGGGTAGACATCACAAAGCATTCTCTCTAGGTGGGTAGGCATCACAAAGCATTCTCTCTAAGTGGGTAGACATCACAAAGCATTCTCTCTAAGTGGGGGCATCACAAAGCATTCTCTCTAAGTGGGTAGGCATCACAAAGCATTCTCTCTAAGTGGGTAGGCATCACAAAGCATTCTCTCTAAGTGGGTAGGCATCACAAAGCATTCTCTCTAAGTGGGTAGACATCACAAAGCATTCTCTCTAAGTGGGTAGGCATCACAAAGCATTCTCTCTAAGTGGGTAGACATCACAAAGCATTCTCTCTAAGTGGGTAGGCATCACAAAGCATTCTCTCTAAGTGGGTAGACATCACAAAGCATTCTCTCTAAGTGGGTAGGCATCACAAAGCATTCTCTCTAAGTGGGTAGGCATCACAAAGCATTCTCTCTAAGTGGGTAGACATCACAAAGCATTCTCTCTAAGTGGGTAGACATCACAAAGCATTCTCTCTAAGTGGGTAGACATCACAAAGCATTCTCTCTAAGTGGGTAGGCATCACAAAGCATTCTCTCTAAGTGGGTAGACATCACAAAGCATTCTCTCTAAGTGGGTAGGCATCACAAAGCATTCTCTCTAAGTGGGTAGACATCACAAAGCATTCTCTCTAAGTGGGTAGACATCACAAAGCATTCTCTCTAAGTGGGTAGGCATCACAAAGCATTCTCTCTAAGTGGGTAGGCATCACAAAGCATTCTCTCTAAGTGGGTAGGCATCACAAAGCATTCTCTCTAAGTGGGTAGACATCACAAAGCATTCTCTCTAAGTGGGTAGGCATCACAAAGCATTCTCTCTAAGTGGGTAGGCATCACAAAGCATTCTCTCTAAGTGGGTAGACATCACAAAGCATTCTCTCTAAGTGGGTAGACATCACAAAGCATTCTCTCTAAGTGGGTAGACATCACAAAGCATTCTCTCTAAGTGGGTAGACATCACAAAGCATTCTCTCTAAGTGGGTAGACATCACAAAGCATTCTCTCTAAGTGGGTAGACATCACAAAGCATTCTCTCTAAGTGGGTAGACATCACAAAGCATTCTCTCTAAGTGGGTAGACATCACAAAGCATTCTCTCTAAGTGGGTAGACATCACAAAGCATTCTCTCTAAGTGGGTAGACATCACAAAGCATTCTCTCTAAGTGGGTAGACATCACAAAGCATTCTCTCTAAGTGGGTAGACATCACAAAGCATTCTCTCTAAGTGGGTAGACATCACAAAGCATTCTCTCTAAGTGGGTAGACATCACAAAGCATTCTCTCTAAGTGGGTAGACATCACAAAGCATTCTCTCTAAGTGGGTAGACATCACAAAGCATTCTCTCTAAGTGGGTAGACATCACAAAGCATTCTCTCTAAGTGGGTAGACATCACAAAGCATTCTCTCTAAGTGGGTAGACATCACAAAGCATTCTCTCTAAGTGGGTAGACATCACAAAGCATTCTCTCTAAGTGGGTAGACATCACAAAGCATTCTCTCTAAGTGGGTAGACATCACAAAGCATTCTCTCTAAGTGGGTAGACATCACAAAGCATTCTCTCTAAGTGGGTAGGTGGGTAGACATCACAAAGCATTCTCTCTAAGTGGGTAGACATCACAAAGCATTCTCTCTAAGTGGGTAGACATCACAAAGCATTCTCTCTAAGTGGGTAGACATCACAAAGCATTCTCTCTAAGTGGGTAGACATCACAAAGCATTCTCTCTAAGTGGGTAGACATCACAAAGCATTCTCTCTAAGTGGGTAGACATCACAAAGCATTCTCTCTAAGTGGGTAGACATCACAAAGCATTCTCTCTAAGTGGGTAGACATCACAAAGCATTCTCTCTAAGTGGGTAGACATCACAAAGCATTCTCTCTAAGTGGGTAGACATCACAAAGCATTCTCTCTAAGTGGGTAGACATCACAAAGCATTCTCTCTAAGTGGGTAGACATCACAAAGCATTCTCTCTAAGTGGGGTAGACATCACAAAGCATTCTCTCTAAGTGGGTAGACATCACAAAGCATTCTCTCTAAGTGGGTAGACATCACAAAGCATTCTCTCTAAGGGTAGACATCACAAAGCATTCTCTCTAAGTGGGTAGACATCACAAAGCATTCTCTCTAAGTGGGTAGACATCACAAAGCATTCTCTCTAAGTGGGTAGACATCACAAAGCATTCTCTCTAAGTGGGTAGACATCACAACACATCACAAAGCATTCTCTCTAAGTGGGTAGACATCACAAAGCATTCTCTCTAAGTGGGTAGACATCACAAAGCATTCTCTCTAAGTGGGTAGACATCACAAAGCATTCTCTCTAAGTGGGTAGACATCACAAAGCATTCTCTCTAAGTGGGTAGACATCACAAAGCATTCTCTCTAAGTGGGTAGACATCACAAAGCATTCTCTCTAAGTGGGTAGACATCACAAAGCATTCTCTCTAAGTGGGTAGACATCACAAAGCATTCTCTCTAAGTGGGTAGGCATCACAAAGCATTCTCTCTAAGTGGGGACATCACAAAGCATTCTCTCTAAGTGGGTAGACATCACAAAGCATTCTCTCTAATTGGGTAGACATCACAAAGCATTCTCTCTAAGTGGGTAGACATCACAAAGCATTCTCTCTAATTGGGTAGACATCACAAAGCATTCTCTCTAATTGGGTAGACATCACAAAGCATTCTCTCACAAAGCATTCTCTCTAATTGGGTATTCTCTCTAAGTGGGTAGACATCACAAAGCATTCTCTCTAATTGGGTAGACATCACAAAGCATTCTCTCTAATTGGGTAGACATTGGGTAGACATCACAAAGCATTCTCTCTAATTGGGTAGACATCACAAAGCATTCTCTCTAATTGGGTAGACATCACAAAGCATTCTCTCTAATTGGGTAGACATCACAAAGCATTCTCTCTAATTGGGTAGACATCACAAAGCATTCTCTCTAATTGGGTAGACATCACAAAGCATTCTCTCTAATTGGGTAGACATCACAAAGCATTCTCTCTAATTGGGTAGACATCACAAAGCATTCTCTCTAAGTGGGTAGACATCACAAAGCATTCTCTCTAAGTGGGTAGACATCACAAAGCATTCTCTCTAAGTGGGTAGACATCACAAAGCATTCTCTCTAAGTGGGTAGACATCACAAAGCATTCTCTCTAAGTGGGTAGACATCACAAAGCATTCTCTCTAAGTGGGTAGACATCACAAAGCATTCTCTCTAAGTGGGTAGACATCACAAAGCATTCTAAGTGGGTAGACCATCTGATTTGCTATTTTGGTATGTAATTTAGAATTGTTTCTGTGCCTCTCATATAACCTTACTTCTGATTTTGTCTCTTCGGGTCACTCCTAGAGTCCTTTATATATCTATACTTCGAACAAACTTTATTTTAAAAGGGCCACAAACTGGGCACGCAGGCCCGTCTTATATTTGGCCCTTTCCTACACCTATCTGCCACACAGCAGTTGTATGTTATCAATAAAGCATGTTATCTTCATATAATAATATGCATATTATGAATATCAAGAAAAAAAAAAACAGATGGTAAAACGCATACGCACACTCGCGTGTGCACACACCATATACACGTGCCTACCCACTGACCCTACATACCCTCATCCACCCACACACCTACTCACTCACTTACACACTTCACATATTTGAATTGGAAATAGACTGCGATATAAACATAGAATGAGATATAAACAGATTGATTAGAGACACGTGTTGGCTGGTAAACATAGAACGAGACATAAACAAATTGATTAGAGACACGTGTTGGCTGGTAAACATAGAATGAAACATAAACAGATTGATTAAAGACATGTGTTGGCTGGTAAACATAGAATGAGATACAGATTGATTAGAGACATGTGTTGGCTGGTAAACATAAAATGAGACATAAACAGATTGATTAGAGACAGGTGTTGGCTGGTAAACATAGAATGAGACATAAACAGATTGATTAGAGACATGTGTTGGCTGGTATTAGAAGAAGACATATTAGAAAGATGGAAAGAATACTGTAGAGAAATGTATGAGGATGAGACAGGTAATTCAAAAACAACTTGTGAAAGTTATGAAAAAGAACCAGAGCCTTTACTGGATGAGGTACAATCAGCAATACACAGCCTGAAGAAAGGAAAGTCACCAGGTTGCGACGAAATACCAGCAGAACTAATTCAAGCAGGAGGAGAGGCTTGTGTCCAAATCTACCATGCACTGTGCTCGAAGATCTGGAACAGTGACATTTGGCCTAAAGCTTGGAAAAGAACAGTCTATATCCCTCTCCCAAAGAAAGGAAATCTGAAACTATGCTCCAACTACTATACCATCGCATTAATAAGTCATGCTAGCAAAATCCTCTTACGAATTATCATGAAAAGGATTGAAAGGAAATTACAATATGAACTAGATGAAGCACAGGCAAGTTTCAGACAGGGTAGAGGAACTAGGGATCACATATTTAATAAGAGAATAATTTTTTTAAATGCAGAGAATACAATGTAGATCTTCATGCTTGTTTTATTGATTATAGCAAGGCATTTGATTGTGTCCAGCACCACCAACTGTGGACTATTATGAAAAGTATGGGGTTTCCAGCGCATTTAGTGCATTTAATTGAAAATCTCTATCATGAACAACAAGCAGCCATCAGAGCAGCTGGTGAAACATCTGATTGGTTCGAGGTGCAAAAGGGGGTGAGGCAGGGGTGCATTCTCTCACCATACCTATTCAATATATTCACAGAAAATATCATGAGAAATGTCAAAAATGACCAGACTTGTGACAGTTATGATCCGCTCAAAATTGGTGGCAACCCTATTCCGGAACTCCGCTACGCAGATGACACAGTCCTCCTTTTAAACAGCGTAAAGGGAATAGAAAATTTAATATTGTCCGTCCAAAAGCACAGTGAAGATCAAAATCTGTTCTTGAATTTAAAGAAAACGAAAATAATGTCCACAGATAAAACTGGCTGTCACCCAAAAATAACAATAAATGATGAAGAAATTGAAAATGTCACAAACTTTGAATATCTAGGCTCTATAATAAACAACAATGGAGACTGTTCGAAAGAAATTAAAAGGAGGATGGTCATAGCAATGCAAAGATTGAACAGCCTTAAAAGTCTATGGTTAAGCACCAGCAAGGAGATAAAAATTAGAATTTTGAGGGCATGCATCTTCCCTGTGGCTACATACGGATGTGAGTCGTGGACTATCTCTCAGTCCTTAAGAAAGAGAATAGGGGCTTTTGAGCTGAAATGCTATAGAAAGATTCTCAGAATATCTTGGACAAAGAAGATGAGAAATATTGACATCTTAAAAGATCTGAACATCAAGGAAGATTGGCTAATAAACAGCATCCTTTCTCGAAAGCTGAAATATTTTGGTCATATCAAGCACCACGACGGATTGGAAAAAATTATAGCAGAAGGCATGGTACCAGGAAGGAGGGGCAGACGCCGACCGACACGAAGATGGGCACAGGATATAAGTGACTCCTTGAGTGTGAAAGTTCATGAGGCGGGGGAATAGGCAAAAGACCGAGTTTCTTACAGGCAGACTGTGATGAGAGCTACGTACTGCAAAGGACCTGCTATTTGATGCTGATGATGTTGGCTGGTAAACACAGAATGAGATATAAACAGATTGATTAGAGACACCTGTTGGCTGGTAAACATAAAATGAGAAATAAACAGATTGATTAGAGACATGTGTCGGCTGGTATATGACTAGATAAACCTGCAGAAAACTAGCTGCAAAATTCAACTAACCATGAACAGATCTTCTTACAGTCCATGCAGAATGACTGTACTAGTCATGTCTTTCCTAGCCTTCTGTGTCACACACTTATCTAACTTTATGTGGCAAAATCCTTAGAACGGACATCTGGAATATCAGAAGTATCTGATTCAGAGGACAGCAGAGGCGGTAGGAGAAACAGAATGTTTCAAGATGATTATCTAAACTAACTTACAACACTCTCCAATCTTTTGTCACCTCCTGTCTTTAACTAGTGTAAACCAACACTGAATTCAATTTCAAACTCACCTTAACAAAGTTCTCTGGAAACATGCCCTTCTTTCCATTAAGTTCACCTTCCCACCAACCCCCTTCTGCTGTCTGAACATTGGAAATAACATCGCCAACTCTGAGAGAAAGTTCATCCTCCTGTTCGGCTGTGTACTCAAACTCCACCACTGCCTCCACTGAAAGTAAGGTAACAGAAAAGAAAGTCTGGATCAATAAAATAAAGGTGCAGAAGAGATAGAGAAATAGGGACATCACAAAGCAATAGCAAAGAAAGTTGGTTTCAATACAGTTCCTTGTCTGACGAAGATGTCATGTCATCTGTAAAAGTTGGAAAACCTGCTTCCTCAGGATGACAGGGTTAAAACAGTATCAGAGAAAAGAGAAAGGTGGTAGTACTTTTGTGGCATATTATAAAGAAAGAGAAATTGGAACATGTGACAAGAGGAACATCAAGGAAGATTGGCTAATAAACAGCATCCTGTCTCGTAAGCCGAAATATTTTGGTCATATCAAGCTCGACGATGGATTGGAAAAAATTACAGCAGAGGACATGGTATCAGGAAGGAGAGGCAGGGGCCGATGAGCAGAGGATATAAGTGACACCATGAGGATGAAAGTACATGAAGCGGGAGAACTGGCGAGAGACCGAGTTTCTTTCATGCACACTGTGATGAGAGTGACATTCTGCAAAGGACCTGCTACATGATGATGATGATGACAATAGGAGAAATGTATGAAAAGAGTGATGGAGGTTGATGGCCTTCTAATATGACAAAGAAAGGTGTCAACACAGAAACATGATGTGTCCTCTGAAACCAAGATCACCAGGCAGGAAGCTGTCATGGAAGCCAATAGCTTTATGGCATGTGATAAGAATAATGTTTTGCAAAGAACCTGCTACATGTTGATGATGTTGAAAATCCCATGATATGAAGTAGGATGACCTCTTCACACGTTGGCGCAAGATGATAATGATGATGATGCAGATACCATTAACAGAAGGTAAAGATTCTGACAAATAATATAACACAGTGTACACAGGCTGTAACAATTGTTCAAGATTAAAATCACTACATGTGTTTTTCAAGCATATTTTAGATACTGCAATAACTACAATGCTGTTGTTCAAAAAGCATTCAAGGTAAATACATCCTCTCCACAACATCCGACACCATTTTTGACATTTTTATTTTATACACATCTGAAAACACCACATAGATCAGAAAACAATACAGATACAATAAGACACCACAGACACAAAGAGACACCATAACCATCATAATACACCAGACATCAGAAGATTAGACACAAAAAGATACCACAATCACAAAAAGACACTAAAGTCAAGAAGATAAAGACATGAGAAGACACCACAAACACACAAGTCAAGAAGATATAGACATCAGAAGACATCAAAAACACACAAGTCAAGAAGATATAGACATCAGAAGACATCACAAACACACAAGTCAAGAAGATATAGACATCAGAAGACATCACAAACACACAAGTCAAGAAGATTTAGACATCAGAAGACATCACAAACACACAAGTCAAGAAGATATAGACATCAGAAGACATCAAAAACACAAAAGTCAAGAAGATATAGACATCATAAGACATCACAGACATCAGAAGACATCACAGACATCAGAAGACATCACAGACATCAGAAGACATCACAAGACACCACAGACATCAGAAGACATCACAGACATCAGAAGACATCAAAAACACAAAAGTCAAGAAGATATAGACATCAGAAGACATCACAGTCACCAGCAGAATCCACAGACATTAGAAGACATCACAAAAGACCCCTTCTTTCTTCTTTTGTCAAAATCTGCTAGTGCCGCTAGGCGTCGCAGTCTATCAGATGATCGGCAATCGAGCCAGGGCGCGCTCAGTGGCTTCATATGTCGTGATGTTATGAAGTCTCAAGTTGTCCGTGACTCCTTCAATCCATCTTCTTCTTGGTCTTCCCCTGCCTCTTGGTGTTTCGATTTTCATGTTTTATGCTCTTGATGCTGGCATCGTTGGTTTCATTCTCATTAGGTGACCAAACCATTTCATTCTTTGCTTCTCAATAAATTTAACGATGGGTATGGTTCCAATAGTTCTTGTAATCACATCGTTTCTCCCTCGATCTCTTCTGGTTTTATTCGCAGCCATTCTCAAACATCTCATTTCACAGGTGGTTAGTCTTCTCTCGTGTTCTTTTGTTAATGTCCAAGTCTGACATTGATAACCTAATGTCGGTATAAAGATTGTATTTATAATTCCCCTGGCTTCTGGGTAGTCAGACTGGACGCCCGTGTGTATTGTTGCGCACGTAATAAAACACTTCGGTAGTTGGAAATTTAAAAAAAGAGTAGCCTAACGGCGCTGCCTAGGCAACATTTTGAGTTTAAAAATCTACCCAAAGTATTTCAGGATACTTGCCAGTGCAATGGAGTTCGAGCACTGCACTGAGATTCTTCAGACGCAGGCTTGAGTTAGAACGGAGCACTTATGGGTTACACCCATGTGCCATGATGTTGATACGTTGAAAAAACATAAACATCAAATGAAAACAATCACTACATCAGGATTTGCACCTCCTGCCTCCAAATGACTTGTTCCTCTAGGAACAAATGAGCTTTAACACACAGCCAGTGACTCACCACTTAAAATCACCCACCACAACCCAGAATTATTTCGTTTGTAACATTTTCTTCTTAGCATCAAAACCCTTGCTGTTCACTGTTGCATATGTATGGCATTGTGGTGCTGTGGTGTCTGTGGATTACCTACATCCCCGGGCTGCAGACAGAAATGCCCTGTACCAATTCTAAAGGAAATATGGGTTGTGTTTATGCCTTCCCCTTCAACATGTAGCTAAGGTGGGGCTCACAGTGTGAACCAGATTGCCTGCTGGTTTCCTGAGCTCTTCATGGATTAAGCATGAGTAGTTGGGGCAACCTGATCACGTCCTGAATCCCAGTGCCTTCGCGAAAGTTTCCGGTATTCAGGGGGGTTAGCATACTTGTTTCCATTGCTAAGACTGTTCAGTGCACCTCTGTTCACTGTTGCATAAATAAGCTGCCTCCATGTATCCCTCTGACTGGTCTTCTCTGTGTTGTTGGTAGCTTTAAGTTTTTGCAGATCTATCTACATATGTTATCTCACTACTGTCTTGTCCGTCTGCCTCATTGTCTACTCCCATTCACTCTTTCATAAGTGCTTCCCAAAAATATATGTATTCTCAAGGCAAATTACAAACTGAAAAGATCTCAATTAAACTAAATACAGCAAGTTATTACAAAGTTCCAGTTTTCACAAGGACGTCTCAATCCAAAGATATTTAAAGTGGCCTAAGCACCCAATTCCAGCACAGCTAATGGGTTCACAGACAAGCTATGGAAATTCTAGGATCTTCATTGGAATAAATATAAACAGAGCTGCAAACAAACAATTCTGCTGTATTTAAATAAATTATAATTTTACTAACAGCAATGTGGTTTTAAAGAATCCAAAGTGATGAAGTCAGAGGTGACTGCGGTCAAGATAATACCAAGAAATCAGTCCACCCAACTGCGACAAAGAAGCTTAACGAAATGGGGAAAGGGGACCAACACACACAAGAAAGACCAGATGTTTCCACCAATTTCTCTGCCTCTATTGGCCGTTGTTGTGTCAAGACAGGCTCCAGCCAGGTTGTTCCCCTTCTGTCCATTGTTAAACTTCTTAATCACTGTTCAATGGATTATTTCCTTGGTGTTAGAGAAGAATTATTGTATTTTTATTATATGCTGTACTTTATAATACGTTTACTTTTTTTCTTTAATTCAACCCTTAGAGACAAAAAAGTTAAACTCCTTAGATGCTAAGAAGGAATGCTTCAAATTTGAATCTATATATATTCTAGAGCCCCATTTAGTGCAAGATGTTATGTACTTTTTATTTTACCACTGACCAGGATAAAAAAATAAAAATGAGCAATTTGTAACCCTTTGGAGACGACGTGGCCGAAATATCGGCCCAACACAAAGTAGCCAAAAGGACGACTGGGCAGATTGTCGGCCCTTTATAATAGAAGCCTTGATATTGGCTGGCAGGCTTTCGTACCAGCTAATCAGACTGTTTCTTACACATGTGGGCTGTTCAATGGCGGTTTTCGAGAAAGTTTGATGTGTTCTGTAATTTTACAACAATTTTTTTCTAGGGTTACCTGTACCCAAAAATGGCGAAAAGGACTGTTGTGTCACAGCACCCGAAACATAGCTGGAGGCAGGAAAATGAGTAGAACCGTGTGCCAGACGTGTTTGAAGGGCCTCCAAGGGCCTTATTTTCCAAAATACAGGAGTTAGGACTTATTCATTGAAGCTTCATACATTAAAAAAAATTCACAAAATTTATCAGGTTAGTTATGTTTCTTCCCAAGTTAAAAAAAAATTGATTGTATAAATTATGCAAATCTCAATAGTTAATTTGAAAAAATGTTGAGATTTCCGTTTGATTCATAAATATTCTGTTAGTTCATTCAATTTTTTACACGAATATGTATAGTTTTGTATATGTAAATTAAAGGCTTTATTTTTTATTAATTTTTGTGTATAAACTATGAGAATTCCATTCTGAAGGCTTCGTCTTCTTGGCACCGATACTCCAAAAAGGCTCAGTCTCCAAAGGGTTAATGCGCCATCTAATTCTCAATAATTTTAGATAATTTGTTGCAACAGTATTTTAATACTATCCTAAACACTCCCTAGTCATGTAGATTAATAATAAATGTATGTTTCATAGTTGCTGTAGTTGTCTCATCTGTTACATTAACTTATACTTGTGAAAGTTCATTATGTCATTACTTCTTGGTTTTCTGATGCTAAACCATGTGGTACTAAAAGAGTTCAGAAAAGTATACCTGTACGAATAAACCAGCCAACATATTGTGTCATGTTTAGAAACCCACTTCTGTTACGTTAATAACTACTGGCAAATTATACTCAAGATTCATTCAAAATATTTGTTTAAACAGTTTTCTTATATGAATCCTTAATATTCCCAAGTTCATTTATTCCACACATATCCTTTAGATGGAATTAAAATACACATAAGGTTCACACACAACTTATCTGACTCCTTACACATTTTCTGCTTCCCTGGACATTTATTTATCTTCCTCTTATTCATTCTCTTAAAAACCATTGCTTTTTTAATAATAAAGGGCTTCTGATATCGATAACAGTAGCTGCAATCATTAACATCTCTCCATATATAACAATTATTCTTCCATTTTAAATTGAGAAACTGGTCATCCCTGAATGAGTTCATTAGCCTTCCGTAAGGCATTGTTGTCAGTTCACAATTATAATACAACACATGCCTTGCCCTGATGTGTGGATTCAACAACAACCTTCCAGAACCCGAGAATGAACCTTTTAAAATAAAAATGAAGATGGGTTGGCTGAGTCAGTGACCCCTCCCTAAGACTTGGTAAGCTGAAAGATACACTATTTTTGAATAAGAGTTCAGCTGCTCTATTAGCATTTCGTGTACTAGACATTGTCCACATCAACGTCTTAGAATATTTGCAAACATAAAATTACGTCTGTCTATATCTATAATAATTAATATATGCTCATAGGTTATGTCAAAACCCCGCTGAAGCTAAACACAAGGCTGAAATAATAAAGACATGACAGTCAGTCACGACATACATGACACGGTAACAAGACTGCTTTAATAACTTCTGTCACCTTACATGACATAGTAAATACATAGGATGTCAACAGGAACCTTCAGTGAACGGTCTTAACTGGGCGAAGAATCAGGAAGTATGGGCCTGTCGCTTCCGTTTATTCTGAGACACGGTGAGTCTCTCCATTATGTAATGTCCCCTTACCCGGTCGGCACGGCGACCAGCAGACACTTCCGTAAACGTTCAAATAACATCCTTTCTCTCACACATTTCCGCTAAATTTATACGCACCGGTCATTTAACTTACTTGAACAAGGTATCCCTGCATAAACAGTTACTCATATATAACGGCGGAGCCGATAAAATGGTAAAGAGATGACCAATTTGATTCAGATTTCTTCCATATATGTACACATAATAACTAAAACAAATATGGCCGAGGTCACGTGATTGATACGGGTTTTGACGGACACTTGTCAAGTGAACCTCATGATTCATTCTTCTGCTATTGTTTTTTTCTCTTCTAGTGCGACGATCGTAATAAACAATTGACGCGGAGAATATAGCTCTAGTCGTAATTATATCAAACATTAGGATAACCAGTAAATTATAGGTGGTACATTGATTTTTTTCTTTCAATATTATAAAAAAGCAAGACTTTTGAAGGGTTTTAATCACGTTGGGTCAGTAGTGCAGGGTCTGGCCAGCGGGAACTGCAGAATCATAAATTCAACAACTGATTTATAACAGTTCTCACCCAGGTGATGTGATTATATTGATGGTTCTGTGTTGACAGACAATAGAAGTGCATGGTGTTTATAGCAAAGGTGAATGGGTGACCCTAAGCACAGAAAAATCTAGCATATGATATCATAACATCTAGTTTTAGAATGGAGGTTGAGGTGGTCAGTGCAGCCTTTCGTTGCCTTGAGAATCAGCTTCACACACATGTTGTGATTGTAACTGACTCGCAAGGCATATTAAGAAAGGTGGAGACGGCCATGCTCCGAGCAGAGTGGCACACATTGCTTCAGAGGTCCGTGGTAGTGAGCATCCTTTTGATATTTTCTCCAGGTATGCAGATGTGTTGGGAAACGAATAGGCAGATTGACTGGCTGGTTCGGCACCACTTGGTGGTGAACTGATGCATTGCAAGCTAGATGTTGACAGGGTCCTTTGGGAGCTAGTTTACAGTGCAGAGACACGAATAAATCATCTCGGTCTGAAGACAATGGTTCAACAGGGAGTGCCCAGTCTTTGTTTAAGCACCAGGAAGGAAATCACAGAAAAAAATTGTAAGAGCATGCATCTTCCCTGTAGCACCATACGGATGTGAGTCGTGGACTATATCCCAGTCCTTAAGAAAGAAAATAGGGGCCTTTGAGCTGAAATGTTACAGAAAGATTCTCTGAATACCATGAACAAAGAAGAAAAGAAATACTGACATTTTAAAAGATCTGAACATCAAGGAAGATTGGCTAATAAACAGCATGCTACTGGCACTATAAGTATCGGAACTCTTCGCTGGCTACTAAAGATGGGGTCGGAGTGCTTATGGGAATGCCCCAAGTGCTGTGATGTCAGTTCTTGAATCAAATCAATAATTTGTTTAAAGTTAATTAAGATCCCTTTTCATGCCTTTAGAAGTTTCGGGTATATGGGAAGAGCACCCATATTTTTACAGACCATCAGCGCTAGGTGGGTAATGTGGCAGCATTACACCGGCTGTCTTTACTTCCCTAGGACAAACATCATGGTACCCATTTTAGGCTGGGTCGACCTGCGACGCCCCATACCATGATAAGCTACGGACGCCGCTTTATTTTATACTGTTAAAAAAAAAAAGAAACGCATAGTTATCCGATCGCGCGTTTGTATTACTTTGTAAATAAAATATTTTACTCGGGTATGTGAAAAGCAGACTCAAGTGTTGTTTGCCCTGTCCAGTGGACAGGTGGGCGTGAACTGCGTGGGTTTTTGTAATCGTTACAAAGCAGCGGTCAGATGTGTTTAAGACCATATTTGTGAGCATACTCACGATGTGCGCACGAGAAAGCAACACAATTTGTGGTTAACACTATTCACTGCCTACGCAATTGAAGCCTTATAAAAGGATAACGCTACACAAAAACGATCATTTCATTTTTCAAGCAGTCATGAATGGCACCTTTATCAATACATTTAAGGAATGTTGCTATTGGCCGATTGCAGGCAGGAGAAAGTCAAAGTCAGGTTGCCAGGCATATAAGCGTACATCAGAGTATCATCAGTCGACTTTGGCACCGGTTCCAAGCCAGTGGTTTAGTTGAAGACCGACATCGCATTGAAAGACACAGAGTGACAACAACAGCGGAGAGTCGCTGTATTTGGCTTCGTCACCTCAGAGACAGGTTTACAACAGCTTCCTCAACTAAACAGGCATTGCCTCCAGGATGTCATGTGTCTGATCAAACGGTTCGGAACAGACAGCATGATGTTGGACTTTGGGCTCGACGACCACACCGAGGACCTGTCCTTACGCGTCGCCACCGCCAGAATCGACTTCTTTGGGCCAACCAACATCGTCCCTGAGCGAGTGACAATCAGTGGAGACGTGTCTGGTTTAGTGACGAATCTTTCTTTTTGTTTCAGCGTCATAATAGATGGTGTAGGGTCTACCGTAGACAAAATGAAGGTTTAGCCCAAAATTGTGTTGATGACTCTCTGCTGTACGGTGGTGGAGGTGTAATGGTGTGGGGAATAATCAGTTACAACGGAAGGAGTCAACTGGTGCACATTAAAGGAAGCTTGAATGCGCAACGATACGTACATGAAATTCTTCGACCACATGTCTTTTCATTTTGGGATGCCTACATTAATCTTTTTCAACAGGAAAACGCCAGACCCGGTCACTTGTCATACACACATAAAAACCTTCTTCTCATACGTCATTCCTTGACGGATCCACACTTAATTATAAACTCACACATCCTTAGGCTGATATTTAAGCAAAAATCGTATCTTACATCAGCTTTCGCTGACTGAATGTCTCCTGGGTCCAGTAGGAGTGTTATTTTAGTTATCACATTTGTACCCCCCCCCCCTAGACCCCTTCTTTCCTTCCCCCTCTCCCCAATTATATCAGTAACACGTTTTCAACTCTCCTTTCCCCGTGGGCTTCCGGGGCACCATTGTTGGGAAGAACACGAATAGACCCACTGCCTACCCAAAAGCATGTCGTTATAGGAGCTCCCTCCGAAGTCGGAGTGCATATGCCTGAGAGGCAAGGAACCTATGAATTCAGTTGCACCATTATTCCACAAATTTTTTTCCCTAGAGTTCAAGGAGTTCTGATACTTGTGGAATCCAGCTCCCTACTCCACACACGACAACCTTCTCTGGTCACTAGAGTTCATGAGCATGGGAGCTCTGATACTAGTGCACACCAGCCCTGCCCTCGCCACCCCATCAACAGTCTGCCATTAGCACCAGAGTTGACTGACTTTTTACCCCACCAGGACATCACACAAGCGATAAACACCGGATGTCACGATGAGCCACCATGTGGTTGAGGATCACCGTGGAGAGGTCCCAGAAACCGCGTTCAGCCTTTAGGTCATATTTATGGCCAGGCTATATTGCGGCCTCTGGCAGGAGTCAGAATAGGGCTTCAAAAAACGAAAAATTGCATCCTAAAAAGGACGGGAAATATTTATTGTAGCACCAGAGTTCAATGGCACCAAGTTCTTATACTCGTGCACAGCAGCTTCCACCCCCTTAGCAATCTTCTGTCAGCACTAGGGTTCAATAGCATGAAAGTGATCTCCTGTCTTCCCCCATCCCATCATTTTTGTCCTTCTTTTCTCACTTAACAACCCATTCCGGGTACTAGAGTACTGGTCTAAGTCAACAGTTTTTAGTGCAATTAACAGTTCTAGCCAATATTCTTGGCACAAAGACACCAGACCAAAATTATAGCCGAAACTGATCGCAGTAAGTTAAATGTGGTGGATTTTTTGTTTTGCTTTCATAAATGAATGGATGGACAGTCAGCATACACGTGAGTCCGACCTGTTAAACGGATATGGACGCAAGACTCAGGTTCTGGAACAGGGCTAGAATCCAGAAGCGGGCGAACTGTCAGAAATTTCTGTCGAAATTCACAACCGGTGAACGCCAAAGAAGAATATCTCCTGAATTTTGTGGTCGCGAAAGCAATCGGGACCTAATCTTGACTACATGCTAATTCCGCGATTCTCAACCTGTCGGTCGCGACCTTTTTGTGTGTGGGTTGAACGACCCTTTTACAGGGGTCACCTAAGTCCATTGGCAAAAACACATTTTCATTAAAATTATAAAGGAAATTAATTCTCTGGGGGTCGCCACAACACACGGAAACTGTATTAAAAGGTCGCGGCATTAGGAAGGTTGAGAGCCACTGTGCTAATTACAGTATACCTTTGTCGTGCTGGTATACCGGTTTCCTGTTGCTAATCTAACGCCTGGCCTCGCGTATCCGATTTCTTTCCCAGATAATTATTGACGCCCTCGTACTCTGTTCCAAGACTGTTAAAGTTAGTTTCGTATCCTTTACAGGACGTTGCAGAACTAACCCCAGCATTTATTGGCTGTTGTGGTTTTTGTATGCAAATTTTACGTACAGCAGTTTGCCATTTGCCACTTAACGGATGGCTCTCGGTATATTATCGAAACCAGGGCGCTGTGTAGTCTAGAGGCATGGTGTCCGCCTCGAGTGCTAGAGATTCCGGGTTCAAACCCGGCTAGGATTTGTTCATGTGGACTTGGATTTCTAGTAATTCCTCTGGTCTCTGGGTAGGGAGCTCGGACGCCCGTGTGCATTGTTGCGCACGGGAAAAAGCCTTTGACAGTTTGAAATCGAAAAAAGTAGCCTAACGGCGCTGCCGAGCAAAATTTGGAGTTAAAATTCCACACCGTTTCAGTATCCTCGCCGGTGCTATAAAACTTGCGCACTGTGCTGAGTTTTTTCAGACTCAGACTTGAGTTAGAAGAAGAACGGAACACTTATGGGTTACTCCCCGTGTGCCGTGATGTTGATCCGTTGTTCAAACCTCAAACCTGTCGAAAACAACGCAAGACAAACCATCCTGTACCCTGACTGACTGACTTTTTACCCCACCAGGACATCACACAAGCGATAAACACCCGATGACACAAAGCGCCACCATGCGGATGAGGATCGCCGTGGAGAGGTCCCAGAAACTGCGTTCAGACAATTGGCCATATTTATGGCCTGCCTATATTGCGGCCCCGGCAAAATCCAGGGTGGAGTTTCAAATAAAAAATTTTATCATGAAAAGGACGATATATGCTTTTTACTAACCGATACCCTGGCATTACGAACGACATCTGCGCCCCTTATCTGGTACCATGTATCAGACCATCTTTGTTACATACCTTGTCCCAGTATGTAACGCAAGTTCTTGTTATTTTAAAGCCACAACACGGCTGTCGTCGGAGGGTCCTATTATAACCTAATGGTTGAAGGGGGTTTCTGGGACGCCCCTGGGAGAAATCTCATCCTAATGGTGGCATCTTGTGTCATCTGGTGTTACTTGCTGGTTGTGTGAGGCTGAATGTCACTCACTTCATCATCATCATCATCATCATCCCGTACCACTACGTGGCGTTGGGTCACCAGTTTCTGTTGACTGTCTGATCATCTGTCTCCACCTCTAGCGGCCAGTTGCGATGGAATTCATGGTGGCATGCCTGAGGTCTTTCTTGGTCTACCTCGTCTCCTCTTTCCCTCTACTGAGCCCTGCAGTATTGTTTTTGAGAGGCCGTTAGATCTTATTACATGTCCATACCATTGCATGTTTCGCTATTTCACTGTAGTTAAAAGAGGTTCATAGTTGCCAATGTGCTGTATAATTGTATAGCGAACCTCTTCGTTTCTAATGTGGTCTATGTTTGATATACCAAGAGCTGTTCTGAAACATCGCATTTCTCATGCTTGTTTCTTTCTTTCAAATTCAGCTGTTAAAGTCACTCACTCATTCCGCTCTATTCTTCCAACCCCACCATGACGCTTGATTTGGCTAAAGTATTTCAGTTTGCGAGACAAGTTGACCTGCCTAACAAAATTACAGTATTTTAAAAAAAAATGTTCTATTTGTCATAATTTATTATGTGTCTAGCTAAAAAAAAATGACAAAAATATTTCAGCTTCCGAGAAAGGATGCTGTTTATTAGCCAATCTTCCTTGATGTTCAGATCTATAGCAGAAGGCATGGTACCAGGAAGGAGGGGCAGGGGCCGACCGACACGAAGATGGGCACAGGATATAAATGACTCCTTGAGTATGAAAGTATATGAGGCAGGAGAACTGGCGAGAGACCGAGTTTCTTCCAGGCAGACTGTGATGAGAGCGACGTTCTGCAAATCACCCGCTACACTATGATGATGAGCTAAAAAAAACACATTGTATGGCACATACTAATAATATTAATACACACTGCGATAATAGCCACAAAACACGCAAACAGCTTACGTGCTTGTTTTGTTGTGTGTGAGGTTTTTTTTTTTTTTTTCACGTCAGTATGAAGATAAATTGTACAGCATCATGAGAAGTATGGGGTCTCCAGCACATTTGGTATATTTAATTATATGTTTATATCATGAACAACAAACAGCCGTCAGAGCAGCTGGAGAAACATCAGACTAGTTCGAGGAAGAAAAGAGTGAGACAGGGGTGTATTCTCTCACCATTCCTACCCACTATATATGCAGGAAACATAATGATCAAAACGTGTTCTTGAATTTAAAGAAAACAAAAATATTATCCACAGACAAATCAACCTGCCACTCAAAAAATTAAAAAAATGAATGGTGCAGAAATCAAACATTTCTCAACCTTTGAATGTCTAGGCTCCATAATAGCAATGGAGCCTGTTCAGCATGTCAAAATTTGGATGGTCACAGCTATGCAAAGATTAAACAGTATTTAAAGTGTATGGTTAAACACAAACAAGAGAATCAAAGTCACAATTTTCTATGTAGCAACATATGAATGTGAGTCATGGACTCCCTAGCAGTCGTTAAAGAAGAACATAATGGGCTGGCTTTTGAGCTGAAATGCTACATGAAGATTCTCTGAATACAGTGAACAAAGAAGAAAAGAAATAATTACATCTGAAAAGATCCTAACATCAAGGAAGATTGGCTGGTAAATAGAATCTTGTCTCGAAATCTGAAATATTTTGGCGCCATACCAAGCATCACGGTGGATTGTAAAAAAAAAAATAAAAGCAGAAAGCATGGTACCAGGGGCCAGCCAGCAAAAAGAAGGGCACAGGATATAACTGACACTTCGGAGAGAAAAGTGTACGATGCGGGAGAGCTGCCGAGAGGCAAAGTTTCGTTCGGGCAGACCGTGATGAGAGCAATGTTTATAAGCCATTTCTTGAAAGCTGAAATCACCACCAAGCAGCAGGACTCTTACAGACCGTCGCAGCATGCCCGAAAATCTGTCTAGATAATTCTCCAGCCCTATATGCTTTTACATCCATTGCGTCATCAATGTCTTATACCGACCTTCGCGCGGGTCTGCCGCTCCCTTTTCTGGAACCTGTAATCACCCCCCCCCCCCCCCCCCAGGCCACCCTGACGTTTAACTTTAGCAAAATACCAGGATCAGGATGCTGTTTATGGGCCACTTTTTCTTGAATTACAATGCTGAAATATTTTGACCATGTTAAACGCCATAAGGGCATGGAGAAAACAGTAATGGGCGGAAAGGTTCATGGGAAAGGAGATGGAACGATCAGCACGACGTGTGCCAGGATGTCGAGGGCACCCTTTAGAGGGGGGAGTTGGCATGCGTCCGACTAGCATTCCAGCGTGGTCAAATGAGTAAAATGGTCTTTTTAGACGCCTTTAGTCGTATTGAGCATAAAGGGCTAGACCTATATTTTACCAACAAATCGGCACTCGATTGGTGATAATGTCAGCATCAAGCGGCCACCTTTACTTCCCATGACTGTACCTGGTACCCACTAGGCTGGGTTTACCTGTGAGTCAAGGTCCTTTAAAGATAAGTTCCGCTATGTCAAGATCCGAACCCACGACCCTCCGACCCGCATGCGAGCGTCTAGCCGCCGCTAAAATGAGTGACGTTCTACAAAGGACCTGCTCTGTGATGATATTGATTAACGCGTGTAATGTTTGTACACAGCTCCAGTACCAACATGTTTTCCCGACAGTCAACTCTAGCATGCTTTTTCAGTATGCTAGTGATAGCCTTATCTCACCCTCCCAACCCCACTCAATATTATGTAAAGCACAATGGAAACCATCACTTCTTCAACACCGCGCAGCGTTGGTCGTAATATCTATGCGCAGCCTCTTATCAGGTGTGCTGTAAAATCATTTATAATATACGTTTCTGGTGCCATCAAAATTGGAGCTCGTCATGTGTTGTTTGTGTTATATTGTGAAGCTTGCTGATATACTTTCCGTAAGTTTTATCTCTTTTTACAAATGAAGATGGAAACGGAGGGTTTATAGGGTGTCTGAGTGCTATGATTTTGATTCTTAATCCAGCAAGCTTACGTCTTTCCTCTTGGTTTACATTTGGTTGAGACTTTGCCCTCACTCTGTCTTTCTCAAGTATCCAGAAACCCTGAGTTGTAAACCCTTTGATTCGGTACTAAGCATACCGCACCCCTTCGGCCCTGATTCCAGGATAGATACCATAAATCTGGGAGTGATGTGGCTTTTTTGCCTACCCCCGGACCACAAGTACGTCCGGTTCAACCAACTAAGCTAGCGAGGCAGGCCTCTTTCTCTTCAACTGTAGTTAGGACAGATTTAGGTAGTAAGGCTAACTAAGTTTGGAACGATAATTACCTCTGTTGTGACATTGCATTCATTAGAGATTAGAATCTCGCATTTTGTGTTGGTTGCCACGGGAACCCAAAGATGTCCAGATGATGTATTTCCGGAATACCAGGAACCAATACATAATTTTTCATCACACTTAAGTCAAAACAAATTTCGGCTTCATCTGCATCACCATGTAGCAAAACGTCGCTCTCGTCCTGCCTGAAAGACACATTTTCTCTTGGGCTCGTCTCGTGCACTTTCACATTCAGCGAGTCACTTAAATCCTGCGCCTATCTTCGCGTTAATTGACCCCTGACCCTCCTTCCTGGTACCATGCCTTTTGCTATTATACTTTGCAGTCTGCCGTGGCGCTTGCTATGACCAAAATATTTCAGCTTTCGAGACTAGATGCTGTCTATTAGAGAATCTTCCTCGATGTTCAGATCTGTTAAATTGTCAGTATTTCTTCTCTTCTTTGCCCATAGCATTCTGAGAATATTTCTGTAGCATTTAAGCTCAAACGTCCCCATTTTCGTTGTTAAGGACTGGGAGGTAGTCCACGATCCACATCATTATGTTGCTGCAGGGCAGATGCAATTTTTTTAAAAATTTTATCTGTGATTTCTTGTGCTTAACCATAGACTTTTAATGTTGTTTAACCTTTGTAATGCTATGGCCATTCCCCTTTAACCTCTGTCTCGCAGTCGTGGCTATTTATTATGGAACCTAGATATTCAGTTTGTGTCATGGGACTTTGAACAGCTAGACAGACCTTACTAGTAGAGAGAGAAGCGAGTCAAGTTTCCAAAACTGACATCACAGCACTCATGGCATTCCCATATTCCCTCTATCCTTAACTTCAGCAGCAGTCTGACCATTTCACCTTTCCTCTGAGTGTGGAGTGTCAGCAGATCCCTGGTTACTCCCTGTTGATCCATTCTCTTCAGACCAAGATGATTTATTTGTGTCTCTGCACCTTTTACTAGCTCCCAAAGGACCCTGTCAACATCTAGCTTGTCACGCATCAGTTCACCACCAAGTGGTGCCGAACCAGCCAGTCAATCTGCCCATTAGTTTCCCAACACATCTGCATGGCTGGAGAAAATATCAAAAAGATGCTAACGACCACGGACCTCTGAAGCAATGTGGGCCACTCTACTAGGAGCGTGGCTGTCTCCACCTGTCTTAAAATGCCTTGCGAGTCAGTTACAATCACAACATGTGTGTAAAGCTGATTCTCAAGCCAACGAAAGGCTGCACTGACCACCTCTACCTCCATTCTAAAAGTAGATGTTGTGATATCATATGCTAAATTTTGCTGTGCTAAGAGTGATCCATTCACATTTGCTATTGATATTAACACCATGCACTTCTTTTGCCTGTCAACACAGAACCATCAATATAATCACATCACCTGGGAGAGAATTGTTATGAATCAACCTTTGAATTTCTGATTTTGCAGTTCCCGCTGGCCAGTCTCAGCACTCCTGACCCAATGTGATCAGACCCAATGTGATTAAAACATCAAAACCCTACAAAAGTCTGTTTAGCCACTCATCTCCTTGCCAAATATCTGCATACAGATCTAAATGTGTCTTCTGCCTGTGCTATCCAAGACTTTTAGCTCCGTCTAGAGCTTAATGCAGGAGGAGTTTCTACTCTGAGGTAGGATTTCGTTTGCAGCATTTTCATCCTATCTGCAATAGTCGGCAGCGCAAGTACAGTGGTACTTCAGTATATGTTCACTTTTGCATACGCTCAGTTTGGTAAATGTTCTGTTCAGAAGAATTTAGGACCACTCACCTTGCCTCTTCATTCTTATGATGGATAATGTCAAGACCTGTGAGGAGAAGACAAAGAAGTACTCAGTAGGTACTGGAAGATGAGACCAGTCTGTATATCAGAGCTGGCATCTGCATTTGCCCTGATAGCTAAGTCAAAGCACATCTTCAATCCATCTTACTTGTCTGGGAGAAAGAGCTTGAAAAGAGAGGGATGACCATCAGTATCTCCAAAACTAAAACCATAGTGATCTCAAGAGAGGAAAAGAAACACCAGATCATGATGAAGACAGTATGCAATGGAGCAGGTCAACCAGTTAAAATACCTTGGTGCTGTGATGTACCAAAACTGAGGCATTAAGACAGAGCTGGCTCCTCAAAAAGCAGCTGCTGGGAGACTTCCAGGACATTATCAGGAGCTTCAGGCATCACAAATGAATTATCTGAGAAAGATGGTCCAAGTGACAAAAAAGGGACAAAGTTTGCAATCAGATTTGGAAACACAGGACTTACAAAGCTGAGTGGAGCAGTTACAGTTAAGATAGTCTGGACATGTATGCAGAATGGGAGAAAATGGGCCACAATGGCAGGCTAAGAACCAGACCTCCAGGGTCCTCTGGGAAGACAACACCTGATAGTTCTTCACTGACAGAGGACTGGAATGGAACAAAACCAGAAAGAAAACAGCTGATAGAGAAGTCTGCTGATCTCTCTGGCAAACCTCTACACGCCACGATAGAAGAGGAATGACTAAGTAAGTAATTAAATCTTAACTAGTAGATACACATTAAAAGCACGATATAATCAAATCCAATTTGGAGGTTTAACATGTCCTTAAAATACATTTTAGCCTGAACTGCATATCTTTCAGACGTAGATGGCAATGTAATTATGTGCCGCGTGCACACGAATGATGTGTCCCTGTACATCCCAAAATGACTCACATAACTTCGGACACCAATGCGAGCATGCAGATTGTAACTTCCAGCAAAACAAACTGTGGATCTCCTTGTATGGGTTTCGGGGCAACAATAACAAAAATGTACCCACCCCTACTCTAACAAGCATGCTGTAAAAAGTAACTAATTCAGGATTATTCTTTCAAAGTCAGAATGCACCTGCCTGAAAGACAAGGTACCAAGAATCTGCATACAAGTAAGCCAGATCTGTAACACGGATGTAGATGCAAAAACCAAAATCTGGAACAAGACTGCAGTTTAGAAATGGATGAAAAACCACAACTTCTTGCAGGATTTTACAGTTTATATATGACATGTTGGCAGTCACTTGATGATGAAATTAACACACAAAAATCAACCATATTTAGAATCATTCACTTTGTATTTATTAATGGATGTTGTGTACGTATAATAAGCTGTCCATGATAACGGCACTCAAAATTGTGCAGAAGACATAATTTTCTGTTTGTAGGCAGCCACCAGTTTATCAAAGCTGTCAGTGTCGTTCCTCTTCTTGTTAGGTTTCTGTGAAGAAGAAACATCCATGCTTTTGTTGAATGTGATCATGTCAGAACAACAGCAACAGCAATATAGAGACTAAAGCTTCATAAGTAGATTATGCTAATGCTAGTACCAAATTGTGTGGACATTTGTAAAAATGTGTCTGGTGCTAAAGTGTCTATCTAGTACACAACACAGTGTCACCAATAGCTGTACAGGTGCCAGAGTGTCTGGTACACAATACATAGTGTCTCCAGTAACTACACAGGTGCCAAAGTGTCTGGTACACAACACATAGTGTCTCCAGTAACTATACAGGTGCTAAAGTGTCTGGTACACAATACATAGTGTCTCCAGTAACTACACAGGTGCCAAAGTGTCTGGTACACAATACATAGTGTCTCCAGTAACTACACAGGTGCCAAAGTGTCTGGTACACAATACATAGTGTCTCCAGTAACTATACAGGTGCTAAAGTGTCTGGTACACAATACATAGTGTCTCCAGTAACTATACAGGTGCTAAAGTGTCTGGTACACAATACAGTGTCCCCAGTAACTATACAGGTGCTAAGGTGTCTGGTACACAATACATAGTGTCCCCAGTAACTATACAGGTGCTAAAGTGTCTGGTACACAATACATAGTGTCCCCAGTAACTATAAAGGTGCTAAGGTGTCCAGTACACAACAGTGTCTCCAGTAACTAGACAGTTGCTAAGGTGTTTGGTACACAATACATGTGTCTCCGGTAAATTTACAGGTGCTAAAGTGTTTGGAACACAACAGTGTCTCTAGTAACTAGACAGGAGCTAAGGTGTCTGGTACACAATACCTAGTGTCTCCAGTAACTAGATAGGTGCTAAAGTGTCTGGTACACAATACATAGTGCCTCCAGTAACTATACAGGTGCTAAGGTGTTTGGTACACAATACATAGTGTCCCCAGTAACTAGACAAGTGCTAAAGTGTCTGGTACACAATACATAGTGTCTCCAGTAACTTTACAGGTGCTAAAGTGTTTGGTACACAATACATAGTGTCCCCAGTAACTAGACAAGTGCTAAAGTGTCCGGTACACAATACATAGTGTCTCCAGTAACTTTACAGGTGCTAAAGTGTTTGGTACACAATACACAGTGTCCTCAGTAACTAGACAGGTGCTATAGTGTTTGGCATACAACACAGTATCCCCAGTAAAAGTACAGATGCTAAAGTGTTAGACATAAAAGAAACACACAACGCTGTAGTCAAGCCGATTAAAAAAAAAAAAGAATAGAAAGCTTAAAACAAGAATTTTATTCACCCCCCCCCCCCCCCCTGCGTTTGTATTCTGTTTCACAACAGCTAAAGTGTCTGGTACACTATACATAGTGTCTCCAGTAACTACACAGGTGCTAAAGTGTCTGGAACACAATACATAGTGTCTCCAGTAACTATACAGGTGCTAAAGTGTCTGGTACACAATACATAGTGTCTCCAGTAACTACACAGGTGCTAAAGTGTCTGGTACACAATACATAGTGTCTCCAGTAACTACACAGGTGCTAACGTGTCTGGTACACAATACAGTGTCTCCAGTAACTATACAGGTGCTAAAGTGTCTGGTACACAATACATAGTGTCCCCAGTAACTATAAAGGTGCTAAGGTGTCCAGTACTCAACAGTGGCTGCAGTAACTAGACAGGTGCTAAGGTGTTTGATACACAACAGTGTCTCCAGTAACTACACAGGTGCCAAAGTGTCTGGTACACAATACATAGTGTCTCCAGTAAATTTACAGGTGCTAAAGTTTCTGGAACACAACAGTGTCTCCAGTAACTAGACAGGAGCTAAGGTGTCTGGTACACAATACATAGTGTCTCCAGTAATTAGACAGGTGCTAAAGTGTTTGGTACACAATACATAGTGTCTCCAGTAACCAGTCAGGTGCTAAAGTGCCTGGTACACAACAGTGACCAAAAAACTAGACAGATGCTCAAGTGTTTGGTACACAATACACAGTGTCCTCAGTAACTAGACAGGTGCTATAGTGTTTGGCATACAACACAGTATCCCCAGTAAAAGTACAGATGCTAAAGTGTTAGACATAAAAGAAACACACAACGCTGTAGTCAAGCAGATTAAAAAAAAAGAATAGAAAGCTTAAAACAAGTAATTTATTCACCCCCCCCCCCCCTCTGCGTTTTTATTGTTTCACAACAGCTCGTTATATCCTTAGTTCATACACTTCCATTTGAGTGTTGACTGTTGTTTATGACTCCTATTATTTTTATTCTTTTATAAGGACTAGGTGAAATGTTCAGTTTGTGTGCATTTTTGTTTACTTCCCTAGTCAGTTTTTGTTTTAGTAATTTATTTCTGGTTTTTTCTTTCTAAACATTTGTTAACATCTGAAGAATCTGTTTTCGGATAAAGTAAAACTAACACAATTATATTATCTATAAAAAAAAAGGAGAGGGAGAGGGAGGGAGAGGGAGGGAGAGGGAGAGAGAGAGAGAGAGAGAGAGAGAGAGAGAGAGAGAGAGAGAGAGAGAGAGAGAGAGAGAGAGAGAGAGAGAGAGAGAGAGAGAGAGAGAGAGAGAGAGAGAGAGAGAGAGAGAGGGAGAGAGAGGGAGAGAGAGAGAGAGAGAGAGAGAGAGAGAGAGAGAGAGAGAGAGAGAGAGAGAGAGAGAGAGAGAGAGAGAGAGAGAGAGAGAGAGAGAGACAAAAGGAATGTTCACTAACTTTCATTTTTAGAGGTTTCTCCTTTAATGACTTAGGTTTCACAGGCTGCTGTTTTCTACTGCCCATGTTAAAACTATTTGGCTTTTTCTTGTCTTTTATTTGTTGGCTGGGTCTAGGCTTGTGTCGCTGTTTCGGTCCTGAATGCGATGGCAAACCTAAAGCTCCCTAAAATGTTCATTAAAAAGATTTATAAGGCAAATGCAATTTCTCTTAAATCAAAACAAAAGGGACACAAACAGACTGTACAGTTTATTATTACATGGCATATTCCAGTGAGGGGCTTATCAGGTGAGCAGTAGAGAAATAATCATGGTTGTAATTTCTATCATATTTTGAAGGTTTTCAACTAAAGGCCCCCTCGTAGCAACAAGAAATGCCATTGCTCTTACAAATATTTCAGAGCAGATGGGTATTTTTACGTTAGATTCTTATTTCTTCCACACTTATAAGGGGCTAGGTGTACAAAGAAAAGACCAGATGAAACAAAGAAGATGAACGAACGAACAAACTTTATTTTCAAAGGGTTACAAATTGGGCACGCAGGCCCCTCTGACATTCGGCCCTTCTAAGTACTCATTTTTCAGAGTACCAATACCTGTTATCAATAATGCATGTTATGGATTTAATAAAGAAATATAAATTATAGTATAATGCATACACACATCATGTGTACACAATCGTACACACTCACGTATACATACTCCTATGTTCTCATATATGTGAACTCATATACAGACATACATGATACATACACACATGCATCTACATACACATACAAGCATACACATACATAGACATAAATGCACAAACAGAAAACACACACACATACATGGATATACATGCACACACTCATTCCATACATACACATCTATACATGCACCCATGCATACCCACATTTACAATCAAATGTACAGACACCAACATATGCCCAAAACCACACATTTGCACTTATATGAATACATACACCCACATACATGTATACATATATTCACACATACATACATACATTTATACATAAACTCACATCTTTACACACATAACATACATACCTAAATATACTTTCATATATCCACATGCATACACACACAATCATACACACATGCATACTTGCATCTTTTATAAATACACAAACACACACATACCTACACATCTACATATACCTGCATACACCCACATTATACATAAATATACACACACACATTCAATCACTTACTTACACAGCTACATTTACATTCATACATTCTCATACATACAGACATACATAATACATACATGCACCTACATACATATACGCACACATACACACATCCACATGTATACATACATACATAGGCTAAATCTGCATGCATAATAATACAAACACACATCCACATACATATACAAACATAAAACACAAACATCTATTTACATAGACATACATGCACACACACACATCCATACATACACACATCCATACATACACTCACACACTTACAAACATACATACATACTTGCAAACACACAAAAATTCATGTTAAGCAGTATTTCTTCTTCTTCTTCTTCGTGTTCACTGGCTGTAAACTCTGGTAGAAAATTCTGGTTGTTCATCCACTTCTGGACTCTGTGGTTTTGTTCCAGAACTTGAGTGTCTTCAAGCTGAAAGAATTGTGAAGGTTAGGACCCCTCCCCGCCGACAGAAAGAATCCCAAATCTTACAAAGGATTCTACATTGGGTCACCCCATGAAAGCCTAGCATTCTTAACCATCCTGCCAGCCAATTCTCTAGATTACCAGAACTGTGTCGGTTATAATAACACCTTGCGGCAAATTTACTGCACAGTCTGTGATGAAGGGGCACAGGAAATGATGATAAACAAAATAGTATGTAAAGAATTTCATGAAAGCTGGTTCAGCAGCCAGTCAAGTATAACTGTACAAATACTAAACTTCATGAAAGCTGGTTCAGCAGCCAGTCAAGTATAACTGTACAAATACTAAACTTCATGAAAGCTGGTTCAGCAGCCAATCAAGTATAACTGTACAAATACTAAACTTCATGAAAGCTGGTTCAGCAGCCAATCAAGTATAACTGTACAAATACTAAACTTCATGAAAGCTGGTTCAGCAGCCAGTCAAGTATAACTGTACAAATACTAAACTTCATGAAAGCTGGTTCAGCAGCCAGTCAAGTATAACTGTACAAATACTAAACTTCATGAAAGCTGGTTCAGCAGCCAATCAAGTATAACTGTACAAATACTAAACTTTATGAAAGCTGGTTCAGCAGCCAGTCAAGTATAACTGTACAAATACTAAACTTCATGAAAGCTGGTTCAGCAGCCAGTCAAGTATAACTGTACAAATACTAAACTTCATGAAAGCTGGTTCAGCAGCCAATCAAGTAAAACTGTACAAATACTAAACTTTATGAAAGCTGGTTCAGCAGCCAGTCAAGTATAACTGTACAAATACTAAACTTCATGAAAGCTGGTTCAGCAGCCAGTCAAGTATAACTGTACAAATACTAAACTTCATGAAAGCTGGTTCAGCAGCCAATCAAGTATAACTGTACAAATACTAAACTTCATGAAAGCTGGTTCAGCAGCCAATCAAGTATAACTGTACAAATACTAAACTTCATGAAAGCTGGTTCAGCAGCCAATCAAGTATAACTGTACAAATACTAAACTTCCTGAAAGCTGGTTCAGCAGCCAATCAAGTATAACTGTACAAATACTAAACTTTAATCTCGGCTATGTAAATCCTATCCAGATATACAGAAGTGAACCATGGAAAGCTTGACAAATAGTGAATCATTATTTTGAAGCCGTAGAGATGTGGCAGCTAACAGACTGAAATGGTTGGGGCATATTAAAAGAGTGTCAGATGACAGAGAAGTAAAAACTGTATACACCAGGGAGATGAATAGCCGTAGACCACGAGGCCGACCAAGAAGACGATGGAGAGATAATATCCAGAGAGATCTGCAATTACTTGGTGTCACCAACTGGAATGAGAAGGCCAACCAGAGAGATGAATGGAGGCGGGTGATATCTGCAGCAATGAACCTCATGGGCTCGGAATGCTGAAGAAGAGAAAAAAATGTGGTTTTGAAAATGAATAATGAGAATACCTTGGATAGATAAAAAGATTAATGAAGATGTCTTGAAAGAATTTGATGCATGAAGAGAACTGGCTGCCCACATTAAAAGGAGAAATCCACATTCTGTGGTCACTTCATGAGAAAGAGACAACTTGAGTGCATGGTGACGGTGTGAAAGATGGAGGCAAGAAGAGGTAGAGGAAGACCTAAAGATGCTGTCAAGGCATGCAAGATCATCTGTCAGAACTGATCGTGGAGAGACATAATTATCAATGTCACACTTCACGGACTATAAGAAGCAGAAGAACGCTGGCAAAACCAATGCACCTGGTTTAATTGTATGCACAAGTACTCAAAACATATTAAAACAAAACAACATAAAACAAATGCTAAACAGGCATAAACAAATGAAATGTAATGTCCGAATGTGCCTACCTTATGCAAAGACCTTGCCACCTTATCCTGCTCCTTCCTTTTCTCTAATGGAAGAAAACCTTCCTTGTTTTTATGTTTTCTCTTCCTGTTCTGTGCTACCCCTGTGGACTGTTTCCTATCTTCAACTTCCTGAGCTTTCTGCCTCAATTTCGCCTGAAAATACAAAAACAAAATTCCAGCACCTTTTTTCTACAAGCTGTTAAAAAAGCTTTTTTTTTTTTCAAATGCGGAAACTGTCTTTACTGCCTGCATTTCTTTGCACATTTAAAATTATTATGCACTGACTATTCCATTTTTAAAACACAGACAAAACACAAAATATAGCACAGCTGACTTTTGACGGTTTAAAATATGCAACATGCAATCTCTCTGTTAAATCCATTAAGTCCCTAAGACTAACAAAACTGAGGTGGACGAACACCCAAAACTTTCCACTGGAGTTTACAGCTGGTGAACGCAAAACAAAAGAAGAATCTATGACCAAAGCTTAAAGAATGATGCAAAATATACAATGCAGGTTCTTTCTGTCATTTATTTATATTCTTTTAATTTGTTTTATTCCAAATAGTATTTGTTGAGCTTCTCCATCTACACAGACGGCTTGGCACATGCACTTGAATCTTTAAATACAATCTAATTTGGCATACAGTGACTTTAGTCAGTCAAATCAGTTTCAATTATAGTTAAAAGTTACAACAATTAAAAATTGAAAGCAAATATTTGTAAATATTCAAACATGACAAAACTTTGACAACTGAAAACTTACTCTAGACTTTTCCACACGTTTCTGCTTTGCTTCCAGAGCTTTCCTGTTCTCTAATGAGAATTCAACTATTGGTCTCTGTAAAAAAAAAAAAAAAAAATTCTGCATAAAGAAATGATAACACAAAGAACTACTTACCAAGCAGTAAATGAAAGTAGTGAAGTTGAGTAACTAACACCCAACATGAAGCCTTATAAGAATATGTCTGAACCCCCATCGAGGTTTTTGTGTGTTATGACTGACCTGGGCCGTCAAGTTGACTGGCAATCCATATGGTATTAACTACATTTTCTTTCAAGTGCCAACTGGTCTACAAAAACAAAACAAAAACAGAGCTAGTACCTTGTGCTTAACATGTTTTAACCTTTTTATTCTGGAAATGCTTTAAAAAAAAAAGACCGAAACTGAAAATCTGTAAAAAGACAAAGGCCAGAGCTAAGAGATTTCCCAAAGAATCTTTAAAAACAAATTTATTAAGATTTTAAACAGTTAACTAATAAAGTTGTTAAAAATTTAATATTCTATATCTTTACAATTTTCTTTGAAATATTTAAAGGAAGTAATAAATAATCATGAATGGGGTGAAGCATTATTGAGAATATATTTCCCAGGGTCTGAACAAGGCAGACCTAATCTATTTCAGGCTGAATACTGAGAACCTTAAACACCCCTCTGTTGTGTCTCCATGCGGTAGTGATAGAGAAATGCATGCACATGTTCCAATGACCTCAAGGCTATGCTTACAGTAGAGTACCTACTGGTAGGGTCAAGAGCTGGGGACCAAATAAAGAGAGACAAACCTGCTGCCTTGTATGCTGAACTGTAAAAGTTAAAATGTCGAGAGAGGGGATCGACTTTCCCGCACAAGGTTTTATCTGATATGGTTTAATCTCTCTGCAAAATCGGTGGACGCCTGTCGAGAGCATCAGACAAAGCAAAAGCGACGAATCCTATGAATCTCCGTAAAAATTGCTCACGTGACCTGAACGATGCCTCCATAATAGGAAACCATGATTTTCTCAGGTCAAGGCAAATGGCTTGACCCCTTTAACAGATGTAATGATCTATGGGCTCAAGGAATTAGCAACATTATGCCAAACACCTTTAATTTCCAGGTCATTTCCTGATAACAATGTTAGATGGAAAATCAAACCCTGATATTTGGGCTGGGATGCAAGCATCTAGGCACTGGACTACATACAGTGAGTAACAAACAATAAGAAACAAATTGCATGTAAACTGACCTTCTTATCACCGAAGATATCTGGGTTGTTGTTAAGATGCTGTAAAGCACTCAGTGCATGCTCATGCTGAGTGAAGGCACAGAATGCAAAACCTTTAGATTTGCCAACACCCTGAGTGTTTAACCTGTTCAGATCTCTCATAATACGGCACTGAAACACAAGTTAAACATTCATAAATTCTAAAATTACTATCATATTCAACAACACATTTTTAATTTATGTTAAAAAGTGAGAGAAAAAATACCTAACCTTTTCAGTTTGTCCCTACTATCTGAAATTTGAAATGTGTGATGTGCATAGCTTAGTAATCTCATTGGTTTGGAGTTTTTTGTTCTTGTTGCTATGATTAAGTTTCAAGTGACATTTACTAAATGTGACATGATTTTTATTTGTTTTTCATGTGTGGTAGTCGGCAGAGGAGGTTCCAAATTCACTGAAAATGGGTGGCCCCATAAGTGGCTTTGTTCTGTGCCAGTGAAAATCACTAAAAATGCCATTCGTTGCCCCTTTTCTTCTTCTTCTTCTTCCTGATCACCGGCTGTAAACTCCAGCTGAAAGTTCTAGCTGTTTGTCCACCTCTGAGCTTGAGGCTAGTTTGAGAACTTGAGATTTGCATGCAAATGAATTTTACCAATCTGGCTTATTTGTAAGCAGACTGTGGGTTTCATTCCTCTCAGGCAGATGCATTCTGACTTGGAATAAAACACCTCTAGGACTTTCAGGATATGCTTGGGGGGGGTTCCTACTCCCACATTAAATAAATGGGGAGCTGTCCCATTTCAAAAGCACAAAGGACACACAGAGATGAATACCTGCATGGCATCATAGCAACATACATGGGGTGAGATAAAAGCACCGACCTGGTCAATGATTCTAGTGAATGTGTGTTATGGTGAAAGATTACTGCCTACGCTTGTCAGCAAGACACATAGTTCTGACAAAATCCAGAAGTCTCACACGTAGTAAATGCATAAGGCAGCCGCCAGAAGTGCAAAACTAACAGTCTGTTATTCATTAAAGGAAGTACGAGTAGTTCCTCAAAAGGATTCTGGGAGCCCGCCTGAGGGGTAAGGAAAAGGGGGGGGGGGGGGGGGTAAAGACCTTTGCCCCCCTAACAAGCATGCCATAAAGGTATTGCCATTTTATAAAGATACAGTAAACACACAATTTTTAAAATAGCTTTTTGATTTATTTATGTTTGTATTCAAATGTGATCATGTGTTACTGTTTACAGTGTACTGTATTTAGGAAATTTATTTCTCAAATTTGAGTTTGTTGGACCCTGAAACAGATTAATTTAGTTTCCATCTTCTCTTTTGGCCAGAAAGAACAACAGTGGAACGTACACTCTATGGACCAATGAATGAATTAACAACAACAATGAAATTTATACAAGAGACAAAATTGCTGATATAGACAACTTATTTTCAGGCGAACGAAAGAAGAAGAAGTTTCCATTATTTTCAGTGGGAATAGCTGCCTGGGACTTAACATTCAAACACTGTCTCAGAACGGATTTAGTTCAGATTTGGAGGTACCATTGTATCTCTCTCCTAGATGTGTCGAGTAACTTTTTCCGGAATCTCATTTCAGTTGTACTAAGAACAACATGGGTAAAGGGATGACATGTGAGATAGCAATGTACCTCTACTAGTTTAGCCTGCTTGTCGCCTGCGGCTTTGACCACAATTTCTCTCAGCTGTTGATCTGTAACTGTTGGTGGGATGTTGTGGACGCACAGACGGGTGGAGGAAACAAACACATTCTGGTCCTTCAACTTCAGCCTCTTTGCTGCATCTATCTGTTGACATACAGAAAGAAGCACCAAGGATGTTTGTCTCAGACATTTATACGCAAACAATGATAGCTGTCAAAAACAACCACCGACACTGTGTTCATAAAGAAACTTTTCAGGGCAGTGGACCATTGGTTGCTTTTATTTCCCACGACTTTACCTGGTACAAATTTTAGGCTGGGTCAACCTGCGAGCCAAGGTTATTTTTTAAAAAAAAAACATAAAAAAACTCAATGTGGATTCAAACCAAATAGCTCTGAGCTGACAGGTTAGTGCAAAGGCTGCCACAGCCCCGTACATGGTGCTAGTTTCATATTTATATAAACCAATAGACATTCAATCAGTGACAGAATGAAACCTATGGAAATCCACCGGCAGATGAAGGTCCTGTATGGTGATGCATGCCTGTCAGTTCAGCAAGTGGAGTATGAAGTTTTAAAACAGCATGACTTCTGTGAAAGATTGTTCATAATGGATCCAGGCCCACCAAGCAGAGATCACAGAGTCAAGAGACCCTAGAGTCGAGCAGGTCCTTAGCAAAATGCTGCTCTCATCATGAAGTGAAATAGGAAGGCTGAGAGAGGGGTTAAATGAAGAATGCATACATTTCAGACCACCATCAAGGCATGCCAATTCATCACTGGATGGCATGACAGAAATCGGTGATTAGAACGTTGGCCAGACAGGCCACACAGATAAACCAGTAATCTTCGGGAAAGTACGTAGGAACATCTGCACGGTGACCAGTGTTGAATTGAGTACGGTTATCACAATAAAACCATGACATCTGACAGTGAAGGATGAAAACGTACGAGGAGACCCAAAAGATGCACAAGAGAGAAGGAGGTTGACTGCCCGAGAGCAGCGCGGGATGCACGTGTCCAACTGAAGATGATAACATGGTGGATTAAGGGTGAGAGGGGGGAATTGAGAACCCACGCGGAGAGAGTTAGGGAGCGGGGGGAGAGTACGATGAAGAGAGGAGACAGGTCAGTTAGTAGCTAGCCGCTTAAGAGGGCAGTTGAGAAAACTTTGTGGGAAGATATATGAAACTATGGTTTTGCTTTGCTAGAAGACTGATTAAATAACTTATCGCCAGATATATGAACAGCCAAGAATAAGACTAGAATGTTATACCATGTATAAATGAAATGATTCATACTGTTTGACTTACAACCTTGTGGAAATAAACAAAGAGATCTGTAATAGTTTGTTACATCACTGGCCTTGTTGTTGGGTATGATCAAGAGAGCTTTGAACTGTATCCATAACACACTTTGTCCGAATTAGGCACATCCATACTTGGGGGATGTGAAGATACAAGGATTCTGAAAAACTTTTCTTTTCCATGTCAATTCAAAGGCCCCTTTTTCTTCCTTAATGACTGTGAAATAGTCTACAGCTAGAGATTTACATGCAATAAACATATTGTGAGTAGCTTTGAAACTGTTTAGGGTTATTCTTTGTGAACTATTAACTATCAGAAGTCCTGAGTTGCTTGGTTATGACAATTCTTCTCGATAAAGTGCAAAGGACAGCTATTGATTAAGGTTAAAACAACATGGAAGAAGGATTACAGAGGGGTTAAAAGACGATGGGAAAGACGTAGATAGAGTATGCAAGATGCAATGAAATTTGGTAGGAAGACTCGGCTTTAGCTGTAATCTGATATTTTGGTGTCGGTGATGCATCTATTAGCTTCAGCAAGACAGCATACGACAATCCTGATCAGCACAAAGAAACAGCTCTTACAAAGAATATTCATCTCCATTGTTTACTACCAGATTCAGACATGGTCACTCACTACAAACAAGAAAAGAAAATCATTGACCATGTAAATGAGATGTTGAGAAGAGCTGCAGGAGTGACTAGAAAAGATAAAATCAGGAACGAAGTCACAACAGGAAAGTTGTCAGACCTAATTCAACATTACATATAAAGACAGCAAATCAAATGGTTTGCCTACTTAAAGAAGCACCTTGTGACACTATACCATACATAGAGAAGGACGTAGAGCACGATGCAGACCAAGAACAAGATTGAAAGATAACAGTGAAACTCTACAACAGCACAATGTCTATGGTAAAGGTGACCAGAAGAGCAAGAAGCAGAACCTCTATCCCCCTTGAAACCCGGAGTGGTAAAAGAAGAGGCGTAGAAGCAGAAGAAGGATGAAGATTAAAACAAAACTTTCAGAAAGTGCGACTACAGAAACGCCAGTCTAACCTTCAATCTCAATGCTAAATCTGCAGGAGCAACTTCCTTGGCAGCAGCAGTTCCTGGACGTATCACTGAGAAGAACAGAAAATACTTCAGATGAAAAGCACTAAACTATAATATATCTAAGTTCCACATAAATAACTTGATAAACAGATACATAAAAGTGTACAATTTCAATTATCACCTCTTTATACATTATCATGCAAATTTTTCCTCCAGATCCAACTCCCAAGTGCACACACTCTCAGCCAAACCCTTCTGTGAATATACCATAGCTTATGGTCTAATGTGACTAATCTGAAAATATTGGCTGATGATACATTTACAAGAGGAATTAATAATCTGGCAACATAATGCATAGAGGTTATCATAATGACCTAATATCATCATCATTACTAATCAGCAGATCCCTTTACTAACACAGATCTCATCACAGCATGTATGAAAGTCTCTTTCTTGAGTAAGTTCTCCAGCCCTATCTGCTTGGTAATTTTTTTCGGCTTCCGTTTAGAGTTCCTGGGGATATATAACGTGGTAGTCTCCCCTTGCTTCCACAGCCACAAGGTTAAGCACCTCAACTCTCAGCCATCTTTTCAACGGCCAGGATAAGTGCTCTTTATATCATATATCATCCCTATATGTCCAATATCTTTTAAGGCAAGAAAAGGGTCCCCGTTATTTTACTAATGACATCTCACATAATGCAGAACAATGTAGCTGTGCATCCTTTACAGGACGTTACAAAACCAACCACATTTATTTTTTGGTTGGGTATTTATAGGCACATTTTATGTTTAGTAGTTTGCCACCACTTCCTGAACGGTTGGCTTCGTTAACGCTGTAAAAATCAATGCAAGACAACCTGCTGCCTAATCGCACCGGCATCCCAAAGCACATTGGCAATCCCAAGCCACAGATGACGACTATATATATAACGCGAAGCACAACTGGAAAACAAAAATTACTTTTCAGATCTTCTTTTTATACTTCATGCTGGTAATTTGGTAATCATGTCTGCTCACTGCCTCCCGTCTCATGAACTGCCAATAATTTCTGAAAGATATCCTTCCATGCAATAACACCAATGTCCCCCGGCTTCGGTGTAATGCCGGGTTCAATCCCAGTTGAGGGCCTTGCGCCAGTTTAAAGTGGTTTCGAGAAGCCGACCGTCTAGAAAAAAATTACTGTGCGTAAACTTGCCTAGAAAAACCAGTACAGACAATAAATTATTCGGTTGGTCCTGCAAAGGATACAAACTCACTATGACACCAAACTGTCTAAAAATTTCTAATTTTCTTGATATAGGCCTTGAAACTGTTCTACTAAACCAATTACATACACAATGAAACACACAAATAAATTGAGTGAAATGGCATTAAACTATACACAATGATCTATTTGATGTCACTGGTTTAGGCCATAGTTTTCTGTGACAAAAATACCAGATACAGTAACATTCACACATGACGAAACAGAAAAATAAATTGAGCACAAAGTTATTAAACTGAATCATAATGTTTTGAATTTAGACTTTGGATTTCCTAATGTAAGTTGGCCCTTTTCTGTCTTTCCAGACGATAGAGCTATATTGTGCTATGTGGAGGCATGAGGCTATGGCAGATGTGCCTATCAAGCCCCGCAAGTGTTAAAAAAGTAATGTCTTCCACAATTAGAGCAGGGGATTTGAGGACCGCTGTTTCCATCACAAGTATTTAGTATGCCTCTTCTCAGATCTCACCTTTTCTGTAATCATTCTTGCCTTCTGTCTTATTCCCTTCTCCATTTGCCCCCTCCAGACAACAGAGTACATGGCATTTAAAGAAAATATTAGACGTACAAGAGCAAAGATTAACGAATAACACAAATAAACTGAGTGCAATTTACTAAAAACTGCACAATATCCCTGCATATCAAGCGACAGAATGCCCCCTGGCTCGACTGCTGCTCGTCTGATGAACTGCGGCGCCTAGCGACATAAGCAGATATTGACAAAAGATGAATTTACTTATCTGAAAGTATCTGGCAGTATAAAAACAGATACAGGCAACTCACTTCCTTCTCTAGCCAAATAGAGATTCCTTGTGTCTTTCTGCTCTTTCTTTTTGTCCTTTTTCTCTCCAAATTCTCCTGCCTGGTTCCGGCTTACAGCCAGAGTGACCAACAAATTTCGGCCACCGATAGACAGACCAGAATCTTCCTGGTGCAGAGAGAGTTAAGTGAAACTAAAGCAAGGTCAATAACCTCACCATTCTTATGCATCCTAAAGCTTTTTCAATATAAATGCATTGTCTGCAAACAACTTTTATATAACCTAAGTGGTATACTAAAAGTTGAGGTTACTTTCCTGTCCTTTTTATAGGATGTCGAGAAAAAAAAGAAAGGCAAGAAAATAGAGCTGGCAAACTATAATCTCCTATGCCTAATGGTATTCTAAATGATGAAGATGAAAAATTTTGACTTATTCAGTCAACTTTGAAATTAGCATTTCAGGGAAACATCAACATTATTTATAATGAAGTAAAATACTCATCTGTAATAAATATTTATTGAGATATTAGTTCAACAATTCTGCCCTGTAAAAATCTGTAACTAATTAACACCCCCCCCCCCCCCCCAAAAAAAATTTATTGCACAGAAATCCATTCTTACAACTGTGAAACTTTACCCTAAGAAACTAGTGGAAGAGAACAGGCAAACTAAATTCAGGGTCTTTAAAAAAAAAAAAAAAAGTACAGGGGTCAAAATCTATGAGAACCAAGCAGAAGGGGAGGCATGATGACCACTGCGACACTGTGGATATCTAGTGAATTAAAAAAACAAATATTTTCAGGGATTTAGTTGCACACGAGTATTTTCGTTTATTATGTAGGGAAGTAATGACTAAAAACAAACTAAGCAAAGAATTACTGGCTTTCCTCCCCTTTGACCATACAAACTGTGTATTAAGGATCCCACACAAGTAATTCTGAGGACAAGCTGCTAGCTGCATTTCTTTTTTTTTTCTGTATTTTTTTTTTTTTAATCGTTCACCAGCTGTGAATTCCGGCGGAAGGTCCAGGTTAATCGTCCGCTAGGACTTTTGGCTTTCACCTGGACCTTTTCTTGAAGGACAAAGCTCTCTGTTTCCTACACTGTCAGGGTCTATTATTGTAGCTTTTCTATGTACGTACGTACACACATGAATACATTTTAATACTGACATACTAAAATGCTAAAAGAAAAAGCATACACACAACTGTTTTTTTAAATAGTTTTGATAACTTATAGTAGAAGAGAAAAATGAATACTTTTTATTGTAGTTTCACATGTGAGTTCTGTACTTTGGCTACATTTACCCAATAACCTATTGATAGATATACCTTCAATAAATGATGTTATAGCAGGCACATTATAATAGCCACTCACCTCACCGGCTGCAGCTTCCACACAAGAATCAGCAGCCTCTTTTGATAGGAACTGAACAAAAGCGGATCCTTTAAAACAGAGACAATGTTAGAAAATAAACAATACAGACCAAAGAACAGGTACACTTTATGAAAAAAACCAATCATTTTTAACCCTCTCGCCCTGGAAGCTATTGGGAAAAAACCCACAGGAATCAGGAAACATACCACCTCAGTCTTAAAAACAAAATTACCCACAAGTCCCTAAATAAAAAAAAAAAATTAAGTTTCAAAATATGAAATAAAAGTGAGACAGCTTAGAATTAGATAGATGAATTTTTGCTTAGTTAAAATTTAAAAAAAAACTTTTTTTTTTAAAGAATAACTCTGTCACTAAGAGCCTGGCAAGGCTGAATAGTGAATTATGATGCCATGGTTACTATTTAAAAAAAAAACTTTTGTTATAAAAGTAACCTCACAAGTGCTATTTTCATTAAATATAATAATATATGGGCCTCATAAACACTGTGCAAGCACAAACAGAACCAACAGCTTTAACTAGGCTTAACAGTGACTGGTTGATGCAGCAAAGCTGGGTTAGCAACACTGCAGGAACTGGTAATGGGTGGTGAAGCTGGATTACCAGTGTCTCAGGCTGAAAGGTTATTGGCTATCAATTATTCATTATAACATCTTTTATTCTCACTTATGAATATGGAATTCCAATTAGGTAATGTTTGCTCCAATGATGAAATGTATTATGGTCGATATGTTTTGCTGCGTCAAAATGTTTGTGTCTGTATTTTAAAAATGTACACTGTATAATAAAAATATCCTGTCTGACAATTCAGCATTCTGTTTTAGCAATGTTTACCTGGTGATGCTCTTTATGTGAAAGTACAGAATAACTGACACATTAATATACTTTGTTCATTTTATGCAATGTTTGTTTCATCTTGAAATGCATGAGGAGGCAAAAAAAAAACAGTGGTAAACATTCTGCATATCATCTAAACGATCAGCATTCTGATCAGGCAAACAGGCAATACATTGGTTGCAAAAATGATACACTGTATGATTAATTCTGTCCTTAGGAATAAGAGATCCAGTTAGACACTGACTTCTCATTTTGCTGGATAAATGTTTGCTGGTGTACTGAGTGATCAGATTTATGATTTACTCTCCTCGTTTCACTGACCACACCTCTTGGTGGGTGTCAAACAATATCTACGGATTTATGAGAAATCGATAAACTAAAACAAAAATGTTTATCTAAAGACACAAATAATTTCATGACAATAGAAAAAGACGGTTACCTTTCGATATTCCACTGATTTTGTCAACAACAGCCCTGGCATATTTCACAGCTCCATACTTGGAGAAAAACTCTTCAAGTTCTTCATTTTCAACAGTATAAGGAAGATTCCTGGAAAAGAAACACACACACAACAGTTATAGCTTGACCAATAACTGTCTGACTGTAAATCCATCTCGCCTTTTCCTTGAGTGTGCAGCACCATACAACTTCAACCAATCTATTAGTCCCTCCGCACTGCTCACTCTCCCAAAGGACAATACTTACAACATCTAGCTTGTCATACATCGGTTCACCAATTAGTGGTGCAGAACCAACCGATCTATCAGACTGTTCATTTCTCAACACACCTGCATAACCTGGAAAAAATATCCAAAGGAGGTGCATAACCTGGAAAAAAATATCCAAAGGAGGCTAACTACCCAGGAAATCTGAAGTGATGCTTGCCACTCTGCCCACAGCATGCCTGTCTCCACCTTTTTCAACATGCTCTGTGAGCCAGTTACAATTGAGGTATGTGTGAACAGCTGGTTCTCAAGCCAGGGGAAGGCAGCAGTGACTGCCTCCACCTCCATTCTCAAACTAGATGCTGTGGTATCATATGCCAGGCTTTGTTGCACCAAGCAACAAATCTGATTCTTGTTTGTTTGTTTGTACACTTTGATCTTCTCCCAAATTGATCATGCCTGCATACATGTCTGACTACGCCTTCAGCTTGCGCCATCCAAGACTTTCTCTTCTCAGTCTGTGACCTTTAGCTCTATCTAGGGTTTCCTGCATGAGGTGTTTTTTGTCTGCAGCTACTCTCAGATATGATTCTGCCTGCATTTCTCAGTGTAATAAACATAAACAGTTTCAACAAGGTCAACCTTTACATAAGAGAACTTAATAACACCTTCTATCCCATGCTTTCGTTACTTAAAAGTCATAAATGTTTAGATATTAAAAAAAAAAAAATTTACAGAATGCACAAAACAGGTTAAGTTACATCATGATTCTCTTGTACCTTGCAGTGTCAAGGCAAAATATAATTCAAGGGGAAAACGCCTATTTGTGTGCTTCCTAAATGGGGATTCCCAGGTACTCTACCCCCATTTGCCTTTGGATTTCATTGTTTCTAATCTTATTTCTTCTTGTTATATTGACAGCCTTTCGCAGGAATCTTTTTTTTTGGCTATTATAATTTTTTTTTCTCTTTTTCTGTCATTGATAACTCACAGCTGGCAAGGTTACAAATAGTATAAAATATATTCAGACTGCTCAAGGTGATTTGTGCCATGAATGGCAAATTCTGAAAATGCCTGATGTGGCAGAAATAAGAAGAAAAGAAGAAAAAAAGAAAACTAAGTAGGGGGGTGCCTTATGCAGTAATGTGCGTTTAACTGCTGGTTTGTCAAGACTTCTGCTTCTATTGACAATGAACTGCAATTTCTGTGGTGAACTGTCAGGACTGCAGACTGTTTAATTTGTCACATGGGACAGTGACAGGCATTTAGTGTAGCTTTCACTGGCACAGGCAAAAAGTCAACAATGGGGATGACCGGTCCACTGTCAAGCAGGAACTGTGACTAACGACTGACAATGAGACAAAGCATATGTTTGGAATAATGAATGAACTCACAGTAAGTCTCCTGGTACAGAATGTTAAAACCAAGCGAACAAAGGTTTAAAAAAAAAGATATCCAATAGCAGATACTGCAGTCAGGGTGTGAAGTGTACTTCTTTCTTAGTTTAGTCATCTCACTGATACCAGGTTGTAGCCCAGTGTCATAGTTTTTCTGACTTTGTCTTGCGCTTTTGGGTGATGGATTTATTTATCTTTTTGCACATTTCAGCGAACAACTATTCTAGGTTGTGACATTAAAGCTGCAGTGTGGTGTTTCCTTCGTTAATGCTATTCTTTTCAGACAATTGAATAACTATCTCAATCCTTAACTAAAATTGTTATGCCTTGGAGCGATTCAGGTATATGGAACAAATTTTAGCAAACCAATCGGTAATTGATAGTTTATCCCCATGGATTTTTTCCAGGCAACACTCAGAATCCATTAAATGCTATCACAAGAATAAATTACCTCACCTGACAAAAACTGTTCTTCCCTCATTGACATCACTTTCTCGTTCTAGGCAGGAGACAAAATACCCAAAAATATATACCTCACAATAGAAACAAGACAGGCAATTATAGAATTTAAATAATGCAGACACAAACAATACATTGCACAATTTACTGCCTGCCATATTTCGCTGTATCTCGTCAAGTGCATTAATACAGAGTTACATCAACATATAAGCATAAAATGAATACTTTCCTTGCTGAAATACCTGTTTGTATCCTCACTATCTAAATTTACAGCAGGAAAACGTTTTTATTTAAGGAATTTTAATAAAAGCAGAATTAACAACATGTTCTATCAGAGAGAGCAATAGAAAAAGATAAGACATGTTTGTTAACATTCACAGACCTGGAAAAAGCCTTCGATAGAGACGACAGGAATATAAGGGGAAAAAGGGAATCAGCAATCATCTCATTAATATTTGTAAAAGCCTGTTCACACGTAGTAAATGCTGCATAAGATCGAAGGCAGGGTTGTCAAGAACTTTTATAGCGAACTCTGGTGTGTGTCCATGAAGACAGAGACATTGGTGAAAGGAAAACAGAAAGACAATTTAAAAATAAAATTAAAAAACACCTCAAGACAAACAGAGGAATTTAAGTATTTGGGAGCAATTTTCACATCCGACAGAAAACTGGACAGAGAAATTAGCTCGAGATGTGCCAAAGCTAATCAAGTAATGGGTCAACTAACCCCCCTGTTGACACACAAGCAGATATCTCAGAGTACTAAAGTGGATCTTATCAGAATTATGTTTTGGCCAATACTATGCTATCAGTGCCCGATGTGGACACTTACAACTCCAATGAAGGTAAAATTGTGACAACAGAGATGAAATAACTTAGAAGAGCTGCAGAAGTTTCAAGCAAAGACAGAATACAAAATCACAAAATCAGACAAATTCTAGGAATAAAGCCAGTCTTACAGGTCATCAAAGAACAATAAATGAAGTGGTTTGGACACCTAAAAAGAATGCCCTGGTACTATCTGCCACAGCGAGCCACACTATAACATTACAACAGGTATAGAGCGAGTGGAAGACCTAGGAAAATATGGAGTGATGGCATTAAGAACAGCCTTACAGAAATGGACATCAGTCTTAATAGTGCTCTTGACAGAGCTCATCAACAAATGTTACATCTCCCCTCAATACTCCACTGAGGTACAAGGTGGAAGAGAAGAAAAAAGAAGCAACATGCTTATAGAACACACCTTACAATGGCTTTCAGGTGCAGGAAATTTCATCTTATAAAAACAAATTTCATAACCTGCCCAATACATAAGAATACATAGCTAAGCAATACATCTGTAGGAAGATATGTGCGTGCACAACATTTCTAAGTGTCAGCTGTGACATTATCCGGAAGAAGTCACTTTCTTAATGTATATGGTTCAGAAGGTGGTTAGATGTTACTAAAATTCTCTAAAATAAGTCCACAATTATTTTTTTTTCTGTGTCCATGAATTAACAAAATCATCATGTCCTAGGTCAAATGAGGTAAGCGTTGAAACCTCTCTACAAACCTCAGTCCTTAGTGTTCTCCATCAATTTTACAGATACTCTCCCAAAATGTTCTCTCTGCCTTTTCTAACGCTGATATCTCTAGCTATCATATGTTCTCCCTTGCCCCTCTTCCTATTACATGACTAAATGATGTCTCTTTCTTATAGCTGTATATAATGTTTTACTCTCATTGACACCCCCCCCCCCATATTTTTTCAATTACTCTGGAGCTGTTTACAGTACACCTTGTCTGAGAAACCCCTGGTTCCAAACTTACTCTCATTTGTTCATTCAAACTGCAAGATTCCCTACCATACAGTAGAACATCTTTTGACATTTCAATACCCTCTTTCTGACATTTACTTAAAAAAAAAAGTCACTTATATAATATACTTTTCATTTTAAGACACGCTGAGCCTAGAAAAAAAAATGTACAGGGTGTTTCATAAATCCCCCTCTCAGTGACTGGATATTTGTAGCCCATTAACAATTGTTTTGTAGGCTTTAGAGTTTCTCTAAATAATAGTGATCAACTGTTGCATACTTTTCATAAAGAAGTACTGCCCACATTGAAACACTAATTTACAGAAAATATCAACGGCCTGTCTCCAGGCATGTTTGGTTATGCCTCTTCATATTTTGGAAGACCTTTTGCAGGTTGGGCTGTGAAATTTTATGACTGTTAGCAATAATTGACGCTTTACTTAATTTCAGCGCCGAAAAAAAACACACACACACATTCAGCTAGCAATGATTAACCGTCTTTGATTCAAACTGGCATGTTTCCACATTATGAATTACACAACTCTCATGTTAAAAAATTTGACTGTGGCGGAACTTATGGAACGCATCATTCTAGGTAATCTGTAAACACATACGCTCAAAATATAACTCCTTCTTTCATGCCCAGTGCCTTGGATTGGTAGGCAAATAAATTCATATTCCACAAGACATTTCTAGAAACGTACAACAAACAGCAATCATCTCACCTTGTTGCTGCTGGTGACTTTTGCGTAATGTTTTATTGTCATCATCACTATCATCTACACTGACATCTTCATCATCATCACTGTCATCTTCATCATCATCACTTTCATCTTTATCATCAGATGCCTTGCCATTCTCATCATCACTTTCGTCTTCTGCACTTTCATCTTCTTCACTGCTGCTACTGTCCTTGTTGATACTGGCAACACTATTCTGGTCAGTGGTCACTTTGTTACTATCATCTTCATCATTATCATCATCCACATCCATGCCTTCATCATCATCATCTAGCTGCTCTTCTGCCTCCACCTCTTGGGGCGGTAGTTTGGCTGAAATTAGAAAATTTAAACTGTTGAATTCATATTTTCAAAACACTCTGTACATTAGAAGTGCACGGTATACATTAGATCTGCACACTTTGTACCTTACATCAGCACAGTTCCTACAACATTTAGAACTGCACATTCGGTGCTTTCTTAATATCCTACCCCAAACAGGGCAAATCCACAGGTCAGGGGACAGTCTAATATTTCAGGGGGTGGTAGATAGGCTGCATGCAGTTGTGGGACCTAGGCTGCGCTCTCTTGTGGGACATAGGTGGGTTGGGGTTAGGGCCAGTTCTAGATGTTTTGGGGTCTTTAAAAGCATCAGAAAGAAGGGAAACCCAGTCTTGCCACCCTCTAAAATGTTGGACTGTCCTATCACGGCATCTGATGTAGGATATTACAAAAGAACCGCACATTCAAAATTTTAGTCCGACTGGAATCTATAAAGCAAAGGATATATCCTCTTCTTCTTAAAGTCTGTGCCATGTGGCGTTGGCACTCATGTCTATGCACAACCTTCTATCTCGTGTACTTGCAATCAACTCTGACACAGATGACCCTCCATGACAAACTGTCAAGGACCTATTCTCTCGGTCTCCTCTCCCATCCAACTTCTCCTTTCCATCACATGACCAAAGAATGTTGTTTGTCTCTTTCTGATGTGGGCAATCAGTTCTCTTCATGAGTCAGTTTCTTTCAAGGCGTCTTTATTACTCTTTTTATCTTTTCAGGGTATTCTCATAATTCGTCTATAAAACCACATCTCTGCGGCTTCCAAATAAGTTTTCACTAATTTACCAACTGTCCATGATTCAGTTCCATACATCAAGATAGGATTTATATAGCTTTTAGAATTTATCAGTTAATGGTGAAAAAAACACACTGTAGCAATGGTTAAAGAAAGGGCTCCTTCAATTTTTACCAATAGGGATTGAATCTAGACTTATTCTTTTTTAGCGTTCCTCTGCTGTAGACTCAGGAGAAAAGTTATGGTTATTTGCGCAATTCTGGAATTTAGGTTCTTTCCAGAACATGAGTTTTGCATGCACATCCCCTTTACAGATCTAGCTTAATTATATGCACACCTCTGGTTCCTTACCTCTCACCCTACTTATGACATGCTTGGCAGGGGCACATGTACCTACCACTATGTTACTGTGGCTAAAGAAAACATAGGTGCCCAATAGTTTTTAAGCCAAATCATATCCAAAAGAAAGTGAACAGAGAAGGACAACCAACAAACACTTGTATGTTATATTGCTCAGCACTGAACTGAAGGGCTAGTGCCTAGCAGCTGCCAGACTGATACCAACAGCTATATGCATGCTAGTTAGTTGACAGATTATCCCCACTGCACATCAAACCATTCAGTCCATACGTGCTTAGATTCCCTCCTCAATAAATCCCGCAGCATGTAGTTGCTGATGACACCAGTTCTGGCTTAATTTTTTAAATTCTTCTTTGGCTTCCCACATAGTGCTTTTGTCTGGCCACACCTCTTTTAACATTCTGTTCTTGCAGTCTGGTTATAGTTGCAGATTCAGTCATCACTTGGTTCTCACTTCTTGTAGAGCATTTGTCGACTTTAACCTATATTCAGTATATCATCCTGGTCCATGGCATGTCTGCCCACCACGGCAGCTCTACCTGCAAGTCGATCAGCTTGCTCATTTCCTTGCATGCCTGTGTGCCCTGGCACAAATATGAAACTAATATGTGTCAGCCCTGACCGCATCAGAGACAGCAGACACTGTCTTTGGACCTAGCCCATCTCTATTTTTGTGAGCATTCTCATTGAGTCACAAAGAAAACATGCAAGGGTAAAGGTTTGCGTCTCCAGCCATGCTACTGCTTTGGTCACTGCAATGATCTCCATTGTCTGACTACTTGTAGTCAAGATAAAAGCACCAGAATTGTGCTTCACAACTCTCAACTCCAATTTGAGCTGTAAAAGTCCACGAGCTTCTCATGTGATGAACCACAGACCCATCTGTATAAACGACAGTGTCCCCTTCTACAGAATTCTCTTAACAGCAGTGGGACATTGCTGTCTGCATTTTCTGTCTAGCTGGATGCAAACAGAAAAGGTCATACAGCATTAAGTTGGCACTTGTACCCATTCATCACCAGGTTCTATGTCCTCAAGAGAATACACAGACTTACAGTTGGCATAGGGGTATTGACAATAAGGTTTTTCAAAAAAGACCATGTTACTGTTGCTTTAGTTGGGCTGACCAACGCACTAGCCTCACCACACCAATTGCTTATGCCGTTGAGTTCTATTTGTTGTTCTCCAGCAACCAGCTCTCTTATCTTTACCCTGACGATACACTGCTGCTGAACAGCAGGGAGATAATGGTGATCCCTGTGGCAGACCAGGAACTATAGTTACAGGTTCAGAACACCAACTGCCACATCTAAACACTACTTTTCGTTGGAAGAGGGCTGCAGAGATCCAACTCAGAAGGAAAGAACTTATTTTGAGTTCAAGAAGCTGAGATATTAGGAAATAAAACCGAGACTGTTGCATGCATCCTCAAGATCAATTGCACATGTTTCAAAGCCTGAGTGGAAACCTTCATACACATCATGGACAAAAAACTGCTGCATTGGTCCAGTTTTCTCTGTTTGGATGATACCCCAAGTGGAGGAAGACATGGCCTCTCAAGCTGACATGATATTTTTCGGGCAATTATCCTCTTCAACAGCTTGCCTGTAGTATTCTGCATGATGATTACCTGATACTGCTGAATTTGTGAATTTGTGCATAGTCTTTGCCAGACTTTGGCAAAGGTATCTGTCTAACCACTCCTTGTTGATACTAGCTTTAGCTGTACTGTGGTTATACAACTACCAACTATATGCATGTACACAGGTAAGAGAGCATTTTCATCTCTAAAAAAAAAAAAAAAAAAAAATTGCCTACACAGATAAAACCACTTTGAGTATTGTCATAAATGTAGGACTACATTAATCTCTATATATCACAAACAGAACTCACCTGCCAGTTTGGCTTCGAACTTATCTTTTGGCAATGCCCAATCCACAGCTACAACTCGTCCTGTGCAGATTTTAACAAAACATAAGTACCTACAAAAATGTATATTTTAAAATGATTAAAATGTTAGTTTTTTATTTTAAATAGTCGATACCATGGAATGTTGGTCATCTTGTCTGTCCACAGCCTCCTGACTTGTGTTATGCCAATAATGCCTGATTAAATTGTTCTTACATACGTTAATATAAAAATGTCTAACATCTTGATTCTTGTTCAGTCCTGGACCCTCTAACTTTCCTGTTGTCATGATATACCAGCTCTTTTATAATGTGCTCAAATAATCGGGATAATCTTCTAACACAAGTTTTTCTCGATAGCTTTTCCTAGTTGTAAACTCCAGAGATAAGTACTAGTTATTTATTAACTTTTGGACGTTGGTCTCCCCCTATGTGGATTTCAGAACCCAATGGTGAAGATGCTGAAGAATAGCCCCAATGCCCCACTAATAAGCGTGTCATAAGAGGCAACTAATTAGAGGTATTTCCTTCTAAGTACATCTGCCTGAAAGGCGAAGAACCAACTGTCTGCATATAAATAGGCCAGATCTAAAAAACAAGTGTGCACAAAATTAAAGTTTTAGAACAAGGTCAAAAGTCTAGAAGTAGACAAAGTGCCAGAACTTACAGCCAGTGAATATTAATAAGAAGAATGACTGGTTTTGTTACAGAACTTGAGTTTTGTGTGCACGTTAATTTGACAGTTAGAAGATCTGACTTATTTGCTTGCAGACTGTTGGTTCTCTGCTATCATGCAGATGCATTCTGATTTCAAAGGAAAAACTCCCAATAATTAACATTTTATGACATGCTTGTTAAGTTGGCGTCTGTGGCTAAGGTGTTGCAAACACCCTTTGTAATGCCGGTTCTATCCCAGGTGCAGGCGGTTTGCCGTGCGTTGGTTTTGATAGTGGTACTGAGAGCTGACCATTCAGAAAGCAATGACAAACTACTGAATGTAAAATTTGCTTAGAAAAACCACAACAGCCAAAAACAATGCTAGAGCTGGTTCTGCAACATCCTGTAAAGGATACACAACTAACTATCCATATCAACATCCCAGCACATCAGTCTTAGACATTTGTGCTCCCTTTTCCAATACGGCAGCAATCCCAGTGTCTACATGCTTTCTGTACCCAGTAGGAGTTAACTGGCAGACCTGATTTCTCTGCCACGAAACCCAGTTTCTGCACGCCTGTCTTTGTTCAATACCCATTTCCAACAGGCGGTTCATTGTCTCTGACTCCTTCGTCTCAACCTCTCAGGAATACAGCACATTCAATATGTCCGCCCTGTCCTAACTACTACAGACATGATACACACGCACACAAAAACTATGTGGATCCACACACCACGTACACATACCAGAAATATCTCTGCCGTTGACCTCCTTGACTGCCATGCCTGCTTGCGTTCTGTTTTTAAACTGAACAAATCCAAATCCCAGTCGCTTTCCTGATTCTGCAGAAGTAAAAGAAATATCATGAGCGTGATACTACTGAAACCAACTGTAATGTAGCTCACAAATATGTGAAGAAATCATTATACTTTACAGTTAAACTCAATAAAAATGACAACAAAATATAAAACCTGCAATTAAACAAGCCAGAACATAATAACATTACTAAATTCAACCCCCACTCCCCAATTTTTTTTTTACAAGCATACCTTTCTTTGGAATATGCACATCAACTACATCTCCATAGTTTCCAAATGTCTTGATGAGTTCCTCCTTAGTGCACTGAAAAGAAGGGAATACGTAAACAATCAATCAAAGCTGTTTTATACATGTATTTATTTAATTATTTACCTCCTTATTAATTTTCAAACTTATTAGTACTTCAAGCAGTCACATTTTTTTAGATGAAATCTGTTCAGTTTGTAGCCAGAGAGAATGGAAACACTGATGTATCGCTAGCATTTAACACAATACATAATAACCTCCAGACTTGGAATAGACACAATGAACACAATACCTGACAATCCCACTTAGATTGGAAATAACTGTTGCTAACATTTAACACAACATACGACAACTTATAGCCTAAGAATGGAAATGATTGTTGCTAACATTCAATACAACACACAACATTCAGGGTAAAAACAGAAATGATTGCCGCCAACGATCAATACAATACATGACACCCTCCAGCCAAAGACTGGAAATGACTGTTGCTAAAACATGACAACCTGGACAAAGACTGGAAATGACTGTTGCCGACACATGACAAACTGGACAAATGCTGGAAATGACTGTTGATAACACATGACAAACTGGACAAATGCAGGAAATGACTGTTGATAACACATGACAAACTGGACAAATGCTGGAAATGACTGTTGCCAACACATGACAAACTCGCCAAAGACTGGAAATGACTGATGTTAACACATGACAAACTGGCCAAACTCTGGAAATGAGGTGCCAACACATGACAAACTGACCAAACTCTGGAAATGAGCTGCCAACACATGACGAACTGACCAAACTCTGGAAATGACTGTTGCCAACACATGAAAAACTCCAGTCTAAGAATGGAAACAAGGATTGTAACAAATTAAAAAAAATCTCCAAATTAGAATTGGACATGCCAAGACAACCTCCATCCAGGCAGCACTGCTGTTAAGAATATTTGTGGCATGTATGTAACAATCTGACATAATTTTCAACACTGACTGACGATGACAGGATACAAACAGGCATTTTCAACAGAAGGCAGACCAAATAGTGCTCTAATATTTAACAATGAACAATCCACATACCCGGAAAGACAGATTTCTAATGATCAGCCGAGCTCGTTTTCCTTCATTCAAAGGATTGGGAGCTTGTTTCTGTCCCTTCACAGGTACTGGGCCTTTCTTCTGCTTCTTAGTCTGCTGATTCTTTTCCTGTTTGATTTCCTGTGTGATGTCTCCATCCTTCTGCTCACTTTCAACACCTTGTGGATGGCCAAACCTCTTTTCTGCAAATATCAAAAATCAGGAAAGATTGCTATGAACAGGAACAACTGTAATGTGTTTACAAATTCATGCAATCGTGTTTTCCATAATTTATTTGGTGAATACTTATCATAAAGAACATGATTTTTTGCCTGGGCTCCTATCTTTATCTTGATGTTAATGCTTTATATATAAATAATATTTAGATTGTCCAATTGTATCGAAGCAGACTTTTTTATCCCTTGTATAATGCTAGCTAGTCAACAACAACAAAAAGTTACGGTACTGACGTGAATTATGAGTATGGTAGAAGTTAGAGGCATTTCTGCAATTGTTTATCATACAGGTGTAAGTCCCTCCACCTCTTAAAATTTTCCATAACATAAATTTTGATTTATCACCATCATGGCTACGTCTAAGTTTGATCTTTAATTCCTTACTAATTTTTTTCAGCGTGCAACATTCTGCATCATCATCATGCAGCAGGTCCTTTGCAGAACGTCGCCTGAACGTCATCACAGTCTGCCTGAAATAAACTGTCTCTTGCCTCATGTACTTTTATACTCAAGGAGTCACCTATATCATGTGCCCCCCTTTGTGTTGGTTGACCCATGCCCCTCTTTACTGGTACCATGTGCCTTCTGCTATAATTTTTTTCAATCCATCGTGGCGCTTGATATGACCAAAAAATTTAGCTTTCAATACAGGATGCTGTTTATTAGCCAATCTTCCTTGATGTTCAGATCTTTCAAGATGTCAGTATTTCTCCTCTTCTTTGTATTAGATATTCTGAGAAGGAATGGTACCAGGAAGGAGGGGCAGGTGACTCCTTAAGTATGAAAGTACGTGAGGCGGGAGAGCTGGCGAGAGACTGAGTCTCTTTTAGGCAGACTGTGATGAGAGCGACGTTCTGCAAAGGACCTACTACATGATGATGATGATGAGTATATTCTTCACATGGCTTTACAAACAAACACAATAGTTCCTGGCTATTTGTGATGTTACATTCAATGGTCGGGCACTGCTTTCAGAATGGTACACTACTACTAAAACACGTGCAGCCGACTTCAAACCCATACATGTGAGATTATGAAATTGTGATCACAACCCCTAGACCACAGACATCGATTTAAAAAAACATTTTTTATTTACCGGCCCATGTGGAACTTTCTATATGACTACTTACTAATCAGAAATATTGAAAAATATGTGACGCATATGCTACAGCTATACGGACACACTTGTCTTAAAAAGACTAGGCAGATTCAGTACCCAAGGAGCTAAACAGAATATATTATCACTGAGTTTGAAAACAACCAGGTCCACACCATTGCTTTGGGACCCACAGGGTCAAAGGAATCAGACCAAAACATGCACACACACTGAGAAAGGAACTCTAGTGAAGTGAAAAAGATAATAAGAACATGTGATAACAAAGGCTGGGGTGACTTAAAATAAGTTCAGTTAGGGTTCTATGCTCCGTAGTGGAACAAAGGACTGAAGAAACAGTATACTGAGATATTTGAGAAAGGTGGTACAAATGACAAGAAGAGACAAAGTTCACAGATAATACGTCAAGATTTTGAAACGCCAGCCTTACAAACTCAAGTGTGTCAGAAACAGTTACGAAGGTTTGGACATGCATGCAGAATGGGAGCAAATTAATATTAGCCACCATGGCAGGCATTGGAGGCTAAGAAGCAGATCTGAGAAGACAACTACCAACAGTCACTGACTAACAGAGGACTGGAATAGAATAAAGCCAGGAAGAAATCTACTGATAGAGAAGTCTGGCGACCTCTCTGGCAAACTTTTACACCCTAAGGTAGAAGAGAAACTAAGTAAGAAAGTAAGAAGAAACAGTATACACAACTGGACTCAACACTTGTTTGGTTACAAGGTAATTATCTGTTACTTTGGTAACAAAAAAAAAAATAACAAAATCCAGATGCTACAGATTCATCTACACAGAAGACAACACCATGAACTCCAACAATCACAAATTATGAACAACAAATTTTAGACTTTTCATCGTATATAAACACAAAAGACTTACTTTTCTCTTTCTTGTTAGCATATACAATATGTACATTCCTGCCCTCAATCTTCTTGACTGTATTGTGTGCTTTTTCTGCATCTTCTCTGTAATAAACAACATACATGACACTGGAATCATGTTCACACCAAAGGGTAAAGCTCTTAACTTACACGGCAATGTGGTCTAATGTCAATGTTTTATCTGGTGATATGTTCCTAAGGGAAGTCCATGTTTTGTAGCAGTTAGATGCTCACCTGCGGATCGGAGGGTCATAGGCTTGGGCACTGACAGTACCAGACTTTTTTTTCTCCAAAATGACCTTGGCTCCCAGGTTGAGCCAGCCTTGAACGGGTACCAGGTGGAGTCCTGGGATGTAAAGGCGGCCGGCATGATGCTGACCACATCCCCCACTAAGTGCCAACTGGTCTATAAAAGATAGGTCTAGCCCTACATGCCTGAAGGTGTGAAAATGTGTTCTTATCGTAACTTTTTCTTTGTATGTTCCTTAGTTTTTGGACCATAGTATGCAAATCACACTAAAGGAGAGACTAGGACCTTACTACGTAATATATCCACACACAAAAACAAAAGTGTGTGCATTGTATTCAACCCTCATAGCGGAGATGGTACAGCACACAAGTTTCCACTCCCTGTGTGGGTTTTGGGGCCCCACTGTAAGGAAACAAAAACAGACCTGCTGCCTCCCCACCAAGCATGTCATGAGAGTCTGAGGGTTTTCCTTTCAAGTCAGAGTGCATCTGCCTGAGCGGCAAAGAACCAACAGTCTGCATAGAAATAAGTCAGATCTGTAAAATGGATGTGCACGTAACACTCAAGTTCTGGAACAAGACTAAAAGTCCAGAGATGGATGAACAACCAGAACTTTCTGTCAGGGTTTACAGCCGGTGATCGCGAAGATGAAGAAAAGTTTTCTTAGAAACTGTACAATATCCCCAGCTATAAATTATACAGGAATACATATTGGGTAAAAATAACATGAGCCTTCCCAGACACTGCCCATATACACACTAGCTCACTTCTGGCTGGTAGTTTCCAAGCCCTGTGACCTTCGCACAAGGTTACGGGGGTGTTCCGCAATGCTGTTGCTATCGCCTGTGGTATATTTCAGCATGCCAGCACTTTTGACACTTCAAAAACAGGGAGATACTGGCTCTAACACAATCCCCCTAGAGAGTGCTGCAACCTATGTCACCGGCATTCTCTTTCTTGGAATGAAAACGTAAATCAAGACATCACAGAAACAGAAAAACAGAGCGAACCTACCCATAACCTTCAGGAAAGTCGACCAGCCCAATTAACTTGTGAATGAAAAGTGACCTACTCTATAACGTGAACCTAACATATATATTCTGTTGCTGGTCACACACTATCACCAAGGGCTGTGTTTCCCATACCTTCCCACTCAAATTACAAGCAAAGAAAGATATACATACAATGTTAAAAAAGTTGGCACTTGTCATGTTTCAATGAAGAAAATACACCCAATCAAGTGCCCCCAAGTCAACCTATCCTGCATCCTATCAGCCCATGTCCAACTGTCCCGAGCCTCTCATTTTCTTTCCCAAGTGTTTCCGTTCTCCCTTTATTTCAAAAATCAGCCCTGTGAGTGTCAGTGCAATGACATTTAAAACATTTAAACAATATTATCATCAGGTTTTTAAAAAACATGTTTGTGCTATCCAGCATACAACTAAACATTCCTCAGTCTGACAGAATGTTTATAGGTTAGTCAACAACACTACAATAAATGTAGGTTTAGACACATAAAGGGTCATCGAAAATGATTGCCGGGATGGTGAATGATTGAAAAAAAAAAAGTTTTTCATGAATACAGGCAGGTGTAGTCTACAAACAGTCTGAGAAGTTTACAGTTCTGGGTGACCCTGTGTGACCATAAGGTTTAGGACGGTATTGAGAAGATAAGAAACATCCAGCACCTTAAAGCTGCAGCAACTGCAACTCTGGGTACGATTCAGAAGACGTGACAAGAGACTGAATACAGTCTAGCCATCACACAGCTAAAATGGGGCCTATATTGAAGGCACTAGTGTAACTTTAAACACTTCTGAACATTTTAAGATGCCACATGCATATATCCATCAAATATTTTTTTTTTATAACAACAGTCTAAAATAAATATTCTCTACTCTTGAAGAATATACTATACACAGAGACTTCAATAAATTTTTAGTTGAAACTGAAGGGATAATCATTAAGCATTCATGTGAATCTCACAAAGAATAATTCAATCAGTAACTTGCTTGTTTTCACAAATATACTAGATTAACTTGAAAGCAAGACGACCAGAAGAACTTGACTGATGAAGTATCTTGCATCTATCAGATTTGCGCAAAATTGTCAACAACACTATCATTAATACTATCACAAATACATATGGAGGGGAGGGGGTGGTGATTGTGGGGAAAAGGGGGGGGGGGGAGCGGTGAAAAGATAAGTTCACAGGTAAAAAAAACAATTAGCAAAAAATTTAATTATAAGCAACAAACTTATTCTGGAAAGATAGAATAGATCAAAACCCCTAATATTAATCCTAGACAACAGCTGCAAACAAGTCGAAGTCACTACAAATTCAATTATGGACTGCAGACAGATTACTGTAAATTTTAAAGCCATGCGCTTGTAGTTAAAAATGGAAAACAGTCTCAAATGTATAGCAACTGCCAAACAGTGAAAGATTAAAAAAAAAAAAAAAAAGCTCTAGGAAACTGGAACTAACCATCCAAGAATGAGTGAGAAATGTTACTATCTTTGGGAGAACATGATCATCCACGTATTAAAAACTATCTTTGTGAGAACACGATCATCCACGTATTAAAAACAACATTAAGCAAATGAAGATCAAATAGCTTGGCATATGCACCTCTGTAATGAGGGGCAGACAAAGTGCATGGAAGTTCATAGCAAAAGCAAATAGATGCCACTTAGTGCAACAAAGTCTAGCATATGATATCACAATGTCTAGTTTGAGAATGGAGGTGGAGGCAGTTACTGCTGCCTTCTGCTGGCTTGAGAATCAGCTGTACACAAACGCCATGATTTTAACTGACCCAAACAGCATGCTGAGAAAGGCGGAGACAGGCATGCTCCATGCAGAGTGGTAAGCATTGCTTGAGAAGTTCCCAGTAGTTAGCGCCCTTTGTATATTTATCCAGGTGATGCTGGTGTGATAGGAAATGAGCAGGCAGAAAGACTGGCTGGTACTGCATCACTTAGTGGTGAAATGATGTATGAAAAGCTGGATGTTGTGAGGGCTCTTTGGGAGTGAGTGAACAGTGCTGAGGCACAAATAGATCCTTATGGTCTGAGGAGAGAATGGGGCTGCGGGGAGTTTCCAGGAAATCTGGCCAATGTTTAACACACAAATAAAAGGCGCGACGGATATACAGACAGTTACTGGTATCATCGAAACTGGAATTCTTAACTTGGTGCTAAAGATGGAGCTCTTATAGAAGTGTACTGAGTTCTCTGATGTGGATTCTTAATTCAACATTTAACCTTGTTAGAATGCAGCAATACCAGTTATCAAAACAGCTGTTACATCTACATAAGAGCAAGAGGACTCAAGATACCCGAGAAGCTGTCCTGATGACATTAAAGATGTAGATTCAATAGAATGACAATAGCCTGTGTCACCCATCAAGCCCACGTGTGGACCGCTAATTATTTCCCCCCAACATTTTTCATGCAGAAAAAGATCAAATTAAAATATCATGCATATTTTCCAGATACTTACAAAAGAGTAAATTTTACATAACCAAATCCTCTGCATTTTCCTGAATCTGAAATATAAATAAAACATGAAAAATATTATTAAGATGAAGAAGAATAGTTACTGAATACACTACAAAAAGTTATGAGAACGGGAGTGACTGAGGTCAAGCTAATAATGAACGGGGAAGTGAACAACAAACACAACAGAAATCAATTCTTTCAGTGGAGCCTTTAATTTTAATTGGCGAAACTCACACCATCAAGGGACAGGGTATCTGATTTTGGTCATCTGTCCCTGCACAATTAATCCCCTTGTTGTTATGTGTGGTTTTTGTGTGGATAAAGACTCCTGCCAAAGAGACTGATTTCTCTTCTGCATTAGGCTTCTTAGGTCACAGTTTAGTTGATTATACGCTCAACTTACCCCCCCCCCCCCCCCCCCTTTTTGTTGATGTAAATTTACAAGTTAAAAAAAAAAAAATTCTGAATTCATAAAATTATAATACTGTCATTGTCATGGCATAATGATTTAATACACAAAGAAATACACAGGAGCATTTGAAACTGAGTTACTGAAAGATTATCAGGACCGATATGAATATCAATGATATTAATATTATCATGGTCAAAAAGAAATGCTGACAAGATAAGTGACATCTATAAAAGATCTGAATATCAAGGAAGGCTGCATCTTGTTTCGGAAACTAAATTACCAATACTAATACTAATACTTTGGCCACATCACAATGTTATAGTCAAACCCCACACCACAGAGTAGAGGAACACTAGCTGAGCTGCAGATAGGAGACACCTTCGGTAGGAAAGTGCAAGAGGCGGGAGATTTGCCGAGAGATCCAGTGGTGTTTTTCAAACAGGGTGATGACAGCGACATTGACATTACTATTACAATGAATAATTTATAATGAACAATGCAAACTGCAAAGGACTTGCTACATCTTCATGGTGATGATGACTAATTAATAAACAATTACAACATCTATATCTTTTCGAAACAGTAATATAAGTTTTATTCATTACAAATGATTATTTTAAAAAATTCTTCAAAGTTCTACAATGTCTATTTACAGACAGACTGAGCCTAGATCAAATTTTTTAAATCAAAATCCACACAACTGACAGTGACACAACACAGTGTCAGAAACAACGACAGATTTTGATCGTCAGCTTAATTTTAATGTGCAAGAAATACTGTTCATTTATTTTAAACTGGTGCCTACCTTTGTCTTTGACAACAAAACACGATTTAATCGGTCCTATGTCAGAAAATACTTTTTCCAGCGATTCATTTGTTGCAGAATATGGTATGTTTCTAACAAACAAAGTCTTCCCATGCTTTTCTTCCGCCATGTTGTTTGGATTTGAAAGGAAACGGAATTTTGGAACATTTGTAATTTTCAGAGAAGGAAAGGTAGATAGTTAGTTAATTAGTTAATTAGTTAGTTGGGTTATCATCATTGCACTCCGGAATGTCTATAGGTGCTCAGATCCTCCCCTCGGTATGAACCTCAACGTTCGATAGCTAATAGTACCAGTTCTATGTTGATCAACAAGTCGTCTGGTGTGCGTCTCGTTTTTTGCTATGCCGATCTTAATTCCCAAGTCTGCCATTCTGGCGAGTGATGTGGATTTACTTCTTCCAAAGTCCTATATCCTTCCCATTTCTCTGAGGGCATTAATAATATCAGCATGATCCACAGGCTGACCGTCGGTAGTGATAGCGGATCCAGCCAACCCATCAGCTCTTTCATTTCCATCGACGCCTGCGTGTCCCGGAACAAAAATAAAGGTGACTCCACGCACAGTGGACTTCTGTAATGATTCAAGTCATTGTCTTCGCACCGAACCTGCCGGAACCCTCCGGATCATACTCATTGAATCACTGAGTATACATACGTGTGTGTATTTTTGTGTTTTGAGCCAGGCAAACGCTTGCGTTACTGCCATCACCTCCATCGTCATGCTGCTGGTTGTCATGGAGAAGGCGCCGTTGGCTTCTTTGACTGATCTGCCCGCTGAAAGGTAGAGCTGTGAGGAGGTGTCAGAGGTTGATAGTTGATAGGCCCTGCCACCGCCTTCCCTAGAAAAGCTAGAGCCCGGTCATGGCCCTGCATTCCTCCCTACATGGTCTTTCCATTGTAGGAGGTTGGTTATCTGTTAATCCTTGTCGCAGGGAGGAAAACTGCTTACTGATTTAACTATACAAATTAACCTCACCACACTTGAGACCATAGGCGGCGGAACCTGGAAGCTCAGGTCCCTAGAGCCCCCAATAATTAGCGTAACCTCTTTGATAATTGCTCTCTTCTATAAAGATTTTTCTTGCAGTATAAAAGAATTACAACACATCTTTCACAGTAAAGACAGGTGTAACACAGGGATGTATTATGTCATCCATTTTTTTTAACCTTGGGATCGAGTGGATACTAAAGAAAACAATAGACAAGACACAGAGAGGCATACGATGAACTCTATTCACCATACTTGAGGACCTCGATTTTACAGATGAAAAAGCACTTCTATCACATAAACAAGAGAAGAGTAGCAGACTACACAGCACAGCAGAAACGTCGGGACTGAGAATAAATACAAGGAAAACTAAGATCATGACAAAAAATGCAAATCAACAACCAGTCACCATTAATAACGAAACATCTACAAATGTAGAACTGTTTATACATCTTGGCAGTGTCGTGTCCCTAAAAGGAGGGACAGAGGAAGACATAGAATCAGGCTTGAGCAAAGCTAAAGCCACTTTTGGAAGAATGAAGCAAATCTGGAAATCCAGCAGTTACTTGAGAGGAACAAAACTCCAGCTCTACAAGAGCATCATTTTACCAGTTCTTCTTTATATGACAGAATGTGGCGCGGTGATTTCGGTCACAGGCATGAGGGGAAGTTAAGTCTGATGTGATGTGTATAAGGAGATATTCCGTACCCCACTCGGGCGCCAGTCCTTTACTGTTCTGGTTTTACGGAACCTCATGCAAGACTCCTGCTGCACGTCCCCGTCGTGCGCCACGGATAATGTCTCAAATGAGCATTAACAGAGTTGGCAGGGGATCTCGGTCCCTAGAGGTGTAGTGTCCTTTCTGGCTCTCATCAGCCCGTCCCCAAACGCATGGGTGAAAAGTCTATCAAAACTCATTCGGAACATGAGTAAGGATTGCTTGCCAAATGTACCATCAAATGACAACTCTCGGTTAAAAGTCTGGAGCGAAGGGAAAACTGTGCTGCTGAGACTCAACCCTTGACCGAGAGATTTACCCGCAGCCAAGACGGGTAACATCTCTTGTGGGTGAATTATCGCAGCAAGATCCTACGTACGTACATCCTCTGTCAATCCTCAGCGTCGTCGTCACCGCGCTGAGGTACACCACGGCAGCAACTTTTAATCTGCTGGCTAGGAAATAATGTATGACAAAGTTAAATCCTACGGCACACATGCAAGCTCAAAGTCCGACGACCATAATTCGTACCGATTAGGAAAAGTCCAAATGTCTGTATCCACTGGTCCCACTCGCCCGAGTGTTGGGACCGAACAGGCAAAGCCACGCCTGACGCATGTTGCTTCCCCATTCTGTCGTGCCAAGGGCACAGTTGAAACAACGTTAAAGGTGTCTAACGTACGATGAAAAAAGAATGTACCTATTTGTGTGGCCACAAAACTCCTGGACCTGCGGGCTGCTTCCCGCTGATCTCCGGAGAGCGCAGCCCTGTAGCGCTGGAAGCTCAACACACGGTTGTGAGGTTAAGCAGTCATGGGCAGGACGTGACGATTCCTTGGGTGAGCCCAGAACCAGAGCATCATGTGTCGGCTCTGCATTTATGGAAGCCTCCTTGGATGGCGGGGAATGCCCATGATCTGCCCCTGCCTTCCCTTGAGGGCTGACAATTCTACCTAGGGCTGCCTTCGGAGGATTTTCCGGGGGCCACACCTGTTAAAGGTCAGAGAACACCACACAAATGAGGCAACATCTCGACCCACACAAAACAATGGCCACAGTCAACCTAGAAATAGGCATGACGTCTTCCCTCGAAGTCGGAGTACATCTGCCGGTGAGTCAGGGAACGAGGACTGCAAACAAATAAGACAGTAAAACGGATGTACACGCAAAACTCAGGTCGAGGTAAAAGCCAAAAGTCCATTTGGACGAACAACCGCGACTTACCGCCGGAATTCACAGCCGGTGAACAAGAAGAAGAAGAAGAAGAAGAATATGACAGAATGCTGGAGAATGACCAGAAAGGATGCTCACAAGCTATCCACCTTCCACCACACATGTCTACGTAGAATTATCAACATTTTCTGGTCAGATACAATCTCAAACACAAACTACTTTAAGTCACAAATCTTGAAACTCTAGAAAGTATAATAACCAAGAGAAGATTAATATAGCTTGGCCACATTATGAGAATGAATACTGATATATCTGCTAAAACTGCTCTCACTTGGACACAAGCGGAAAAGAGAAAGAAGCGGAGCAAAAAATAAATAAAAAATATGGCGACGAACGATGGAAAGTGCTACATCTCTGTTTTGGGAAATGAGCGGGTAGATAGGCTGGCCGGTTCTGCACCACTTGGTGGTGAACTGATGTATGACAAGTCATATGTTGTGAAGGCCCTTTGGGAGCGAGTGAACAGTACCCAGGCACTAATAGATCATTACTGTCTGAAAAGAAAGGTGCTGCGTGGAGTTACCAGGATATGTGGACGACGTTCAACACTCAAGAAAATAATCAAGTAACAGAAAGTGTATTGATGGGCACTCATAGAAAGAAGCAGAAAGATAGAAGAACACACTAGACAACATTTAAATCGAATCTATAGTTACCGTGCCGGGAATTGAACCTGACACCTCCAGACGGCGTTTACCCCTCGCCATGGAACATGGTCAACTCGGCACCCCCCCCCCCCCCCCCCCCCCCAAAAAAAAAAAGGTGTCTTATTGACCTTGTCTATTGTGCAGCTTGAAATCCACAACTATAGAATACGGACATAATTCATTTCAAACCATTGAAATGGCACCATAGGTTACAGAAATGTATATTAACGAAGCAAATGTCGAACACTCAAGAAAAGGGCGAGACGGATAAACTATCAGACATTTACCGGTGTCATCGGAATTGGAACTCATATGTGGGTGTCCCGAATGCTGTGATGTCGGTTTTTAATACAACAATCAACATTCAACATTCTTGAAACCAGCAGTATACAAAAATAATAAACTGTCTACAGGGCAGCCAAGAGAATTTTTAGGCCCCTGAACAAGGCCTCCAGCTGCCCCCCCCCCCCTCGGCCCCTCCGCCACCTACACTTGGACACATAAATCAAAAATGTCATAACTGCACATTAATTAATTACCCTCAGACGTTCTTAAAATATATTATAAAGATTTGCATTGTATGTGTTGGCTATTTACCCCGTGGTATAATCAGTGGGTATAATCCGTGTGCCACGGATACAGCATCTACACCTTACACCTTTTGCTGCGGAAGACGGGGCATCTATGGGTATGCCCGGTGTGCTGTGATCTGGATTTTTAAATCAGTAACTAGTACCCCCTTGTAGGAAAAATCTTGTTAATTTTAGAATGGTTACACTGACACACACACACACGCCCCACACACACACGCACGCCACACACACACACGCACGCACGCGCACGCACACACGCGCACACGCACACACGCGCACACACACACACAATATTTCGCAAGATAACCAGAGTGACAATTTTATGTAGACATAAAACTAAAACGGTCATTACAAGCAGAGGTTATACCTTCCCCGATTTGCCATGCGCGTGTGAAGGTGTATACGACAAGTTATAAACAAGGTAATTGTTACTTGGTCTAGATGAGAAGGGTGCGATGGGACAGGAGAAGGAGTAGAAGGAGGATGAGGAAGCAGAAAAAGAAGAAGGAGAAGGGCAGACAGAGAAATACAGGAAGAAGGAGAAAAAATAAGAAAGAGAGCAAGGAGGATAGTAAGAAAGAAGAATTGGAATATGGGAACAAGAAAGGGGAAGAATAAAAAATATGGAGAACAAAATTATAATAATAATAAGACGGAAGAAGAGGAGGAGATTAAGAAGAAGAAGCGGAAAAAGAAGAAAGAGGAGGGGGGGACAGGAGGAGGAGGAAGATTAAGACTTCTCCGCCCATCTGTCGTCTGTCTTCTCATTAGCACACACAAGCACGATGTTCACAGACATGAGCGGCTGGTTCCATTCGTACCTGTGCGCTGGCTTTGATCTCATGTACAACCATGGAGCTGATACAACATTGCTCATACAAACAGGTGTTTTAGCGATGCTCCGGGTGAGCAGAGACAGCTCGTTTAGGATTAAGTGAGTCCATTTTGCAGCGGTGTGTATCTAATTTGATCCTGATGTAGGTCTAATGTGACTGCTAAACATATTTCACTGGTAGTCGGGAAGAGTTTCAGGTGTTTGCACTCCAGTGTGTCAGATACGGAAAGTGACCTGTGTTTTAAGAACATTGTAACTAGGACTGGCAGAGGCTTGTTGTTCAGGTAAGTTAACTTAATTGCGGCACCTGTATTATTGTTATTGATTAATCAAAAAGATGTGAATAATCAACGAATGAACTTTATTTTTAAGGAATGAAAAATTAGGTAGGCAGGCCCGTCTTTTTTTTTTCGACCCTAGCCAAAACTTGTTTGTCACTAAAGAATGTTATGTTAATCCACATAATATGAATGATAAGAAAAAACCCACAAAAGCATGGACGGCAAATGCACACACACACCACACACACACACACCACACACACACCACACACACACACCACACACACACACCACACACACCACACATACACACACACACACACCACACACACACCACACACACCACACACACACACCACACACACACACCACACATACACACCACACATACACACCACACACACCACACACACCACACACACACACACCACACACACCACACACACACCACACACACCACACACACACACACACACCACACACACACACACACACACACACACACACCACACACACCACACACACACACACACACACACACACCACACACACACACACACACACACCACACACACACACACAACACACACACCACACACACCACACACACACACACACCACACACACCACACACACACACACACACACCACACCACACACACACACACACACACACACACACACACACACACACACCACACACCACACATACACACCACACATACACACACACACACCACACACACACACACACCACACACACCACACACACCACACACACACACACCACACCACACACACACACACACACACACACACACCACACACACCACCACACACACCACCACACACACACCACACATACACACCACACATACACACCACACACACACACACACACACACACCACACACACCACACACACACCACACACACACACCACCACACACACACACACACACACACCACACACACACACCACACACACACCACACACACACACCACACATACACACCACACATACACACCACACACACCACACACACACACACCACACACACCACACACACACACACACACACCACACACACACACACACACACACACACACACACACCACACACACCACACACACACACACACACACACACACACACACACACACACCACACACACCACACACACACACACACCACACACACCACACACACACACACACACCACACACACATACTCTATTGCAAAAGAATGTTAACACTTAAAAGCGTACATTTTGAAAACGACCCTTTGGGTTTGATGTAATTTGCACTCGCTACTTTCTTACAGTTGATAAAGCCATGGACAGTTTTTCATTTGGCTCATATATATTTATACACACTCACACACACATTCATATACACAAACACACACCTATTCAAATACACACACACAAACATACACATACACACACACACACACATATATATATATAAATATATATATATATATATATATATATATATATATATATATATATATATATATATATATATATATATATATATATATATATATATATATATATATACATATATATATATATATATATATATATATATATATATATATATATATATATATATATATATATATATATATATATAATCTTCTTCAGTAAATGGTCTCTATATTTTATCTTCTTCAGTAAATGGTCTCTATATTTTATCTTCTTCAGTAAATTTTCTCTATCTTATCTTTTTCAGTAAATGGTCTCTACCTTATCTTCTCCAGTAAATGGTCTCTACCTTATCTTCTTCAGTAAATTTTCTCTATCTTATCTTTTTCAGTAAATGGTCTCTATCTCATCTTCTTCAGTAAATGGTCTCTACCTTATCTTCTTCAGTAAATTTTCTCTATCTTATCTTTTTCAGTAAATGGTCTCTATCTCATCTTCTTCAGTAAATGGTGTCTATCTTATCTTCTTCAGTAAATGGTGTCTATCTCATCTTCTTTAGTAAATGGTGTCTATCTCATCTTCTTCAGTAAATGGTGTCTATCTTATCTTCTTCAGTAAATGGTGTCTATCTCATCTTCTTCAGTAAATGGCGTCTATCTCATCTTCTTCAGTAAATGGTGTCTATCTCATCTTCTTCAGTAAATGGTGTCTATCTCATCTTCTTCAGTAAATGGCGTCTATCTCATCTTCTTCAGTAAATGGTGTCTATATCATCTTTTTCAGTAAATGGTCTATATCTTATCTTCTTCAGTAAATGGTGTCTATCTCATCTTCTTCAGTAAATGGTCTCTACCTTATCTCTTTCAGTAAATTTTCTCTATCTTATCTTGAGATGTTGAGGAGGGATGTGGTGGTGGAGGGATGTGGTGGAGGGATGTGGTGGAGGGATGTGGTGGAGGGATGTGGTGGAGGGATGTGGTGGAGGGATGTGGTGGAGGAATGTGGTGGAGGGATGTGGTGGAGGGATGTGGTGGAGGGATGTGGTGGAGGGATGTGGTGGAGGGATGTGGTTGAGGGATGTGGTGGTGGAGGGATGTGGTGGAGGGATGTGGTGGAGGGATGTGGTGGTGGAGGGATGTGGTGGTGGAGGGATGTGGTGGTGGAGGGATGTGGTGGAGGGATGTGGTGGAGGGATGTGGTGGAGGGATGTGGTGGAGGGATGTGGTGGAGGGATGTGGTGGAGGGATGTGGTGGTGGAGGGATGTGGTGGAGGGATGTGGTGGTGGAGGGATGTGGTGGTGGAAGGATGTGGTGGTGGAAGGATGTGGTGGTGGAGGGATGTGGTGGAGGGATGTGGTGGAGGGATGTGGTGGAGGGATGTGGTGGAGGGATGTGGTTGAGGGATGTAGGGGAGGGATGTGGTAGAGGGATGTGGTGGAGGGATGTGGTGGTGGAGGGATATGGTGTAGGGATGTTGTGGTTGAGGGATGTAGGGGAGGGATGTGGTAGAGGGATGTGGTGGAGGGATGTGGTGGAGGGATGTGGTGGAGGGATATGGTGGAGGGATGTGGTGGAGGGAGGTGGTGGAAGGATGTGGTGGTGGAAGAAGGTGGTGGAGGGAGGTGGTGGAGGGAGGTGGTGGAAGAAGGTGGTGGAGGGAGGTGGTGGAGGGAGGTGGTGGAGGGAGGTGGTGGTGGAAGGATGTGGTGGTGGAAGAAGGTGGTGGAGGGAGGTGGTGGAGGGAGGTGGTGGTGGAGGTATGTGGTGGTGGAGGAATGTGGTGGTGGAGGGAGGTGGTGGAGGGATGTTGTAGTGGAGGGAGGTGGTGGTGGGGGGAGGTGGTGAGGGGGATGTGTTGGTGGAGGAATGTAGTGGTGGAGGAATGTGGTGGTGGAGGGAGGTGGTTAAGGGAGGTGGTGGAGGGATGTGGTGGTGGAGGGATGTGGTGGTGGAGGGATGTGGTGGTGGAGGGATGTGGTGGTGGAGGGATGTGGTGGTTGAAGGATGTGGTGGTGGAGGGATGTGGTGGAGGGGGTGGTGGAGGGATGTGGTGGTGGAGGGGGTGGGGGCATAATATGGTATCATACAAGGATACAGAAGAGAGAAGACTGTGAACAGAAATGACTACCAACGCAGCACGGTACAGATTAAAGAAGAAGGAAACGACTCTCGGCTCTCTCTTCTCTTCTTTCCTCTTCTCTTCTCTTCTCTTCTCTTCTCTTCTCTTCTCTTCTCTTCTCTTCTCTTCTCTTCTCTTCTCTTCTCTATTCTTCTCTTCTTTTCTTTTCTTTTCTTTTCTCTTTTCTTCTCTTCTCTTCTCTTCTCTTCTCTTCTCTTCTCTTCTCTTCTCTTCTCTTCTCTTCTCTTCTCTTCTCTTCTCTTCTCTTCTCTTCTCTTCTCTTCTCTTCTATAATCTTCTCTTCTCTTCTTTTCTTTTCTCTTCTCTTCTCTGATCTTCTCTACTTTTCTCTTCTTTTCTTTTCATTTCTCTTCCCTTTTCCTCCCTTTTCCTCTCTTATCATCTTTACTCTTCTCTTCTCACTTTTAAACTTTATTCTTGTTCTAAAGTTTGAGTTTTACGTTCACATCTGCTTTACAGATCTGGCTTAATTGTATGAAGACTAGTTTTGGTGCAATTAACACTTCTTAGCCTATATAACTAGCAAAAAGAAAGCAGACAACAGTTAAAGCGGATACTGCTTTCAATACGTTAAACGTGGTCGATTTTTATTGTCTAGTTTTTTTTTTCTTCTAAATAAATGGATGGATGAAGACTGTTGGTACCTCACCTCTTAGGTAGATGCTCCCCGGCTTCGAAGTAGAAACCTCTAATTTGACGTCTTTTACGACATGCTTGATAGGCAATAGCTTGTATTCATTCTTTCTCTCTCCCCGATCACACCCCCCCCCCCCCCAAATATGGTACCCCGGAACCCACAAGGTGAAGCCATGAATTAAAGCTCTCGTTTTATATATTTTCTTACGCATATCATATCATTTGAAACATTCTTAAGTGTTTGTTTCCACTGAGGTTTCTATTATTATTACTATTGTTACCCTAATACGACACACTTTGAGAGGTTTCATTCTCCTACCGGAATATGTAACCCAGCTGAAGCCTCCCACCCTCTTCCCTAATCCGGTTTTTTTTTGGGGGGGGGGGTGGAGGGGTGGGGGGGGGGGGGGGGGGTGGGAAGTGTCGTCACCCCTGCTAGGACAAAGTGGGCAGTAAGCCTTCAATTGGGCAAACCTCTAGAGTACTTTACATTTTCTACCCACATTTGCGTCTCATATTTGGGGCGGGGGGGGGGGGGGGGGTGAAAAAGGGGGGGGGGGAGTGTACTTTACTTTCTTGTTACTTACAACTCATAGAGATACACAACACTACAGTTACAGCTGCCAGCTGACGAAAAGTGTTAACCAGTTAATTCCGAATTTGTAACCGGCTAGTGGTTTAGGAAGAAACGTTCCGTCTGTAATTACCGTAACTTTTAACTTATGTATTTTGTAGAAATTAAATTAGTGTAATGTACTGAGATGTTTATTTCAAACTGATGAAGGCATAATTGCTTAGAAAAATCACAAGAAATCAATAAACTGTGGCAGTGGTTTGGGTATACGGAACTTACTTGTCAGTGAGCTACCGGACTAAGGAAGCAAACAACTTAACTCGTTTTATTACTAGGTTGTTGCGTATCCTTTACAGGACGTCGCAGAACCAACCCCAACAGCCCTTGGCTGTTGTAAGGTTTGTCTAGGCAAATTTACGTCTAGTAGTTTGCCATTGCTTCTGGACGGTCGGCTTTTTTGATACCACTGTCGAAACCAACGCATGGTCCGCAGTTGGGATCGAACCCGGCATCCCGGCATTACGAAGCGTTCGCATCGACTTAGCCACAGAGCCGACCGTTTTATTACTAACTTCGAAAAATACAAAATGACTACATGTGGAATGCGCTTTCTCCACAAGGCCACTAACAACACAAGTAAATACAGGGTTACGAATACCAGCATCAGAATGTCAGAATAAGACTCTCCACAAGGCCACTAACAACACAAGTAAATACAGGGTTACGAATACCGGCATTAGAATGTCAGAATAAGACTGTGTCTGAATTATATTGACAGACAAAGAATTAAATGGTTCAGCCATCTCATCTAGTGAGAATGCAGCCAGACCAAACTGCGTGTGAGACTTTTAACAGCAGAACATCTGGAAGGAAGGTGAGAGGAAAACCAAGAAAGAGAAGGATAAATGGTGTAATTGAAACCTGCAAAAAGATGAAGTCACCCGAGAAGCGGAAGGCACTTATATGAAACCATTACACTGGGCTACAACCTGGTTTCAGTGAGACGGCAAAAAGAAGAAGAAGAATACAAGAAGCCGACCTAGTCAGCTTTACAGTGCCACAAAGTAAACGTTGTGGCTACGAATCCCTCATCAGCAGACGACACAAACGGTCAGGAATACAGCTGAGACAATATATTCAGTTGCGTAAACTTTTCAGGACTTTGCAGAACCAACCCCAGCATTTTGTTGGCTGGTGAGGTTTTTCTAGGCGCATTTTACGTTCAGTAGTTTGCCATTGCTATCTGTGCGGTCAGCTCTCAATACCGCTTTCGAAACCCGCGCAAGACAAATCGTCCGCAGCTGGAATCGAACCCAGCATTACGAAGCGTGTTCGCAACGCCTGAGCCACAGACGCCGACAGTTGCGGACAAGAACACATAAAATCTCGTATCTTTATTGCCATTCGGGTCACACAATTTCCTGACCATACTTCAACAGTCGACACTCTGCGTTCGCGTATCATTGCAGCAGTTGTGACGTCGGTCATCAGTTTACATGCCACGCTTGAATGGTAGAGTCTGACTGTCTAGAAGAGAAGAAGAAGAAGAAGAAGAAGAAGAAGAAGAAGAAGAAGAAGAAAAAAAAGAAGAAGAAGAAGAAGAAGAGGAGAAGAAGAAGAAGGAGAAGGAAAAGAAGAAGAAGAAGAAAAAGAAGAAGAAGATGATGAAGAAGAAGAAAAAAAGGAAGAAGAAATAATAATAATAATAATTAAAAATAATAAGAAGAAGAAAAAGAAGAAGAAGAAGAAGAAGAAGAAGAAGAAGAAGAAGAAGAAGAAGAAGAAGAAGAAGAAGAGAAGAAGAAGAAGAAGAAGAGGAAGAAGAAGAAGAAGAAGAAGAAGAAGAAGAAGAAGAAGAAGAAGAAGAAGAAGAAGAAGAAGAAGAAGAAGAAGAAGAAGAAGAAGAAGAAAAAGAAGAAGAAGAAGAAGAAGAAGAAAGAAGCAGAAGAAGAAAAAGAGGAGAAGAAGAAGAAGAAAAGAAGAAGAAGAAGAAGAAGAAGAAGAAAAGAAGAAGCAGAAGAAGAAAAAGAGAAGAAGAAGAAGAAGAAGAAGAAGAAGAAGAAGAAGAAGAAGAAGAAGAAGAAGAAGAAGAAGAAGAAGAAGAAGAAGAAGAAGAAGAAGAAGAAGAAGAAGAAGAAGAAAAAGAGGAGAAGAAGAAGAAAAGAAGAAGAAGAAGAAGAAGAAGAAGAAGAAGAAGAAGAAGAAGAAGAAGAAGAAGAAGAAGAAGAAGAAGAAGAAGAAGAAGAAGAAGAAGAAGAAGAAGAAGAAGAAGAAGAAGAAGAAGAAAAAGAGGAGAAGAAGAAGAAGAAAAAGAAGAAGAAGAAGAAGAAGAAGAAGAAGAAGAAGAAGAAGAAGAAGAAGAAGAAGAAGAAGAAGAAGAAGAAGAAGAAGAAGAAGAAGAAGAAGAAGAAGAAGAAGAAGAAGAAGAAGAAGAAGAAGAAGAAGAAGAAGAAGAAGAAGAAGAAGAAGAAGAAGAAGAAGAAGAAGAAGAAGAAGGAAGAGGAGGGTGAGAAAGAAAAACACTTTCGAAGACCGCATTTCACTCTATTTGCAAACAAATCCCTGCACCGAAGAGAAAAACAAAATTTCGGAGTCTATACACAACTTTCTGAAACCTCAACCAAAAAAATCTTTTACCATCACCCTCTGTTACTTGCATTATTTAAACCGCCAGAAAACAACGGTACACAGAACTCCATCACCAAGACAACAGAAACCTGTGCTAATTTCTAATTCTGGAAAACATAAATAAAGTTCTGCTGTCTCCAGGGACCTGTCGGATAAATGATCTCTCAAGAACGCGCTTTTGCGAAAATCCTGGCCAGCTTAGAGCCAAACAAAATATAGTTTAAACCTAAAAAAAAAAAAAAAAGAAATATCGAGTTACTTTTCCGGCCCTCCCCCACGTCTGTCTTATTTTTCCGAAGGAGGCTTGCCAGGTTCAATTATACAACATATGGCGGATTAATGTACACGCAGCTGTTAATGTTACCTACCAGCATTGTTTGTATGTGATTTTTTTTCTCTCTCTAGTGCTCTGGGATTTTTATCAAAACCCAAGTTAAGCTGACCAAACCAGCAATTTTTTTTAATTAGTTGCGTATCCTTTACAGGACGGCGCAGAACCAACCCCAGCACTTTCTGGCTGTTGTGGTTTTTCTAGGCAAATTTACGTCCAGTAATTTGGACACTTTTCTCTGTTATGTCCAATTTTAGCCTAGTTACATTTTGTTTTAACAATCCTCTAGCCACGGTGTCAGTGACTCCTTTAATCCATCTTCTTCTCAGTCTTCTTTTGGAATATATTTTCTTACGTCCTTTTTAGGACGTTATTTTTTGTTATTTGAAGCCCCACTCTGGCTTTTGCCAGGGGCCGCAATATAGGCAGGTCATCATTATGGCCAAATGTCTGAACGCGGTTTCTGGGACCTCTCCACGGTGATCCTCATCCGCATGGTGGCACTTTGTGTCATCGGGTGTTTATCGCTTGTGTGATGTCCTGTTTGGGTAAAAAGCCAATCCAATCTCAGTCTTCCCCTGCCTCTTGGTGTTTCGATTTTCAGGTTGTTCCCTCTTGCTACTGGCATCGTTGGTTTCATTCCCATTCGATGGCCAATCCATCAATAGTAAACAGAGTTGAGTTGAGTCAAGAATATACATCACAACATTCGGGACATTCCCATGCGTGCTCCGTCCTCATCTTCAGCAGCCAGCGCAGGGTTCCAGTACTGATGGTACAGTCACAATCTAGTTATCTGTCCGTCTTGCCTTTCCTCTGTGTGTAGTGAGCCGGCCAGAGCCTCTGGTTACACTCAGGTGCCTCATTCTCTCCAGGCGATATTAATCTTGTTTCTCTACAGATTCCAGTAGGCTCTGTGGCTAAGTCGATGCGAACGCTTCGTAATGCCTGGATGTCGGGTTCGATCCCAGCTGCGGGCCATACGCCTTGCGTTGGTTTCGACAGTCGTATCAAGAAAGCCGACCGTCCAGAAGCAATGGCAAACTACTGGACGTGAATTTGCCTAGAAAAACCACACTACAGCCAGGGGCTGTTGGGGTCGGTTCTGCCACGTCCTGTAAAGGATACGCAACTAACCTACAGATTCCGTAGCTTGTTCCAACAAGACCTTGACCAAATCTGCCTTGCCATGTAGCAATTCACTACCCAGTAGTGCAGATCCAGCCAATCCGTCTGCCTGTTCATTACCCACAATGCCGGGAGGCCTGGATAAAAGATCCAAAGTATGCTCACTACCCGTGACCTTCCTAGTGAAGCTTGCCTTTCTGCTCGAAGCATGCCTGTCTTCACCTTCCTCAGCATGCTTTCAGAGTCTGTTACAATTACGTCATGAGTTTTACATGGAGTTTTACAGAAGAATGTTTAAAATTGTTTGGACAGCCAAAACGGTAATAAAAATGCTTTGAAAGCAGTTTAAAACGCGAAGATAACTTATCACACATGTCATTGAGAAAGGCATTCATCATTTTCTTAGCCAGTTACCAGCAGGAAAAAACTAGAATACGTCCTGTCTACTGGAGAGATTTATGGAGGGAAATACAATCAATATTCTCGACAGTCTCTTGTCATAGTACGGAAAGGGGTCCTCATCGACAGTCTCTTGTCATAGTACGGAAAGGGGTCCTCACGTGGACTGATACAGGTCACAAATTGTGGAGATGTTGTGCAGAGCAGGATCTCTCAAACCAGACAGTAACACATTCGATGATGATGATGTTTATAATAACTATGATAATAATGTGTGCAGCGAACAGAGTACCAGAAGACATCAAGTAAAGTAAAAGTAAAGATCCCTTTCCACGCCTTTAGGCGTATTGGGCATATGGGAAGAGCGCCCATATTTTTACAGACCATCAGCACTCTGTGGGTAATGTGGTCAGCATTACGCCGGCTGTCTTTACTTTCACAGGACAGCCCATCCTTGTACCCATTCTAGGCTGGGACGACCTGCGACGCCCCATACCACGATAAAAATCCACGCAGCCCGCAGTGGGTTTCGACCGCGGTACGTTGGATTACGAGTCGGACTCGCAACGCCTTAGCCACGAACGCCGCTACCAGAAGACATTTTAACTTAAACAAAAATGATTACCACGTGGTCAATAAACAATCAACCAAATAAATCTGTCTAAGCAGTTTCTTAATTTCCTTTAGTCTCAGGAATTACCTCCCCCAGTCCCACACCAATATTACTTTAACTCCCCCAGTCCCACAACAATATTACTTTAACTCCAACAGTCCCAGACCAACATTACTTTACCTCCCCCAGTCCCACACCAATATTACTTTAACTCCCACAGTCCAAGACCAACATTACTTTACCTCCCCCAGTCCCACACCAATATTACTTTAACTCCCACAGTCCCACACCAACATTACTTCAACTCCCACAGTCCCAGACCAACATTACTTTACCTCCCCCAGTCCCACACCAATATTACTTTAACTCCCCCAGTCCCACAACAATATTACTTTAACTCCCACAGTCCCACACCAACATTACTTCAACTCCCACAGTCCCAGACCAACATTACTTTACCTCCCCCAGTCCCACACCAATATTACTTTAACTCCCCCAGTCCCAGACCAATATTACTTTAACTCCCCCAGTCCCATACCAACATTACTTCAACTCCCACAGTCCCAGACCAACATTACTTTACCTCCCCCAGTCCCACACCAACATTACTTTACCTCCCCCAGTCCCAGACCAATATTACTTTAACTCCCCCAGTCCCAAACCAATATTACTTTAACTCCTCCAGTCCCAGACCAATATTACTTTAACTCCTCGAGTCCCAGACCAATATTACTTTAACTCCTCCAGTCCCAGACCAATATTACTTTAACTCCCCCAGTCCCAGACCAATATTACTTTAACTCCCCCAGTCCCACACCAATATTACTTTTTAACTCAGAAGCGAGTGAGAATGCACAGGTGTTTTTAAAGTCCCACACTGATTGCGGCACCACGCGTCAATTTCTCCGTGATTGCGGCACGCACGCGTCCAAAGGTACTCCGTAAAGATCGTCTTTAGATTCAGTAATATTTATAGAGTTCTTGTGCAAAATGTCTTTATCAAATGTTATCGTTGAACGAATGCACGATGGGGTGATTATTATAAATCTCAAACAACTCCCGACGTCACGGAAATCGGTGTCGCTAGAATCTGAAAAAAAGGTAGGCGAGCCGCACCCTGAGCCCTTCTCTCTCACACCCCACTAATTGGAAGGGAGGGGAGGGAAGAGAAGGGGGGAGCGCTAAGTCCCCTTTACCAAACCATCCGAAAATTTCTGAGGCCCCTCACCATATACAGACGTAATTAACAAAAAGTTGCATATGCATATCACATTCGAATTTGTCTATCGCTTTCAGCTCAATAATAAGAATAATTATTAGTACTGCGCACTTAAACAAAGCTTAGCCGCCGCCACCGCCACCTACCGCTCCCCGAGGCCCACCCCTGCCTCATTAGAAAAACTCTATTGGGCCTGAGAACCCTGACCTTGCGATTTCTTTGTGGCGGAGCACCTGCATACCAAACCAGACGGAGTCAGATCTTCAATATGCCGAGGGGTAGGTAATGTTTTGTCTATGTAGACAGGAAATATCTCAGGGAAATGTGTTCCTGCCTGCATGACCTGTGTAGGTATGTCCGATCACTGTCTGGGGTCAGAGATACGAGATAACCAAGGTATCAGTAAATGTCCGTTTTCTTAGCCCGCCCATCGCCACGACGAACTGTTCTTTATTCAGAATAACCATTGAGTGTAGGTTCATAGGGCGGCGTTGTGGAAGACATGAAAGGCGTGAGTTTGAATTATACAAGGCAACGTGTCATACGTTGATTGCTGGCTGGGAAAGAAAATGCATATAACTTATATGAACCCATATAATCAGCATTACAGAGCCCACTCATAGGAAAAGCTAAAATGTTTAAGGTCTACATTTGTTTATGCATGCCGTGAACATGGACTCACAATTAGCTAAGTAAAACAATACCTACAAAGATAATGGTGCAAGTTGTAAATGACAGAACAGCTGTCTACGTTGCTGGTGAAGAGCTGGACAGTTGACCATTTTACACGTCTGGGATACACAAACTATCGCTAGGCCATGAAATCAACAACAGGATAGGAAAGACAATGGTTATCCAAGTGTGTCACCATAGTTCCAGAAAGCTAGACGTTCCTTCCACTACCCCAGAATATATTGACATATGCCATGGTTTTCGCCGTGGTTAAGAATTCACACAACGAACACTGCGTGGTCTCGAGGTATGGTGTCCGCCTCGAGTGCTAGAGGTTCCGGGTTCAATGCCGGGTAAGGGCTGGGATTTTTCACGTGGACTTTGACTTCTAGTAATTCCCCCTGGTCTCTGGATAGTGAGATGAGACGCCCGTGTGCATTGTTGCGCACGTAAAAAAAAAAAAAAAAATCCCTTGGCAGTTGGAAATCGAGAAAAGTAGCCTAACGGCGCTGCCCGGGCAAAATTTGGAGTTTAAAATCTACCCAAAGTATTTCACGATCCTTGCCGGTGCTACAGAGCCTGTGCACTGTGCTGAGCTTCTTCGGACTCAGACTTGAGTTAGAAGAAAAACGGAGCACTTATGGGTTACTACCCGTGTGCCATGATTTTGATCCGTTGTTCAAACCTCAAACCTCCAACAACAAAAACTGTATATCCAACCATATGAGCGATATGCTGACGTTGGAGCCTCAGAGCCACTCCGCCCTTTCTCATTAGATAATTATGTTTGAAGCCAGGAATGTTGAGAACTAGCCGACAAAGAGCAACTTTTGACAAATATTTTCTAAACCTGTCTGGAGAAACATTTTACAGGACTCACCTTAAGGCGCCGTAATTCTCTTGAATTCTACCCTGCCACTTAAGTTTCTCAAGGACAAACAGGCAATAAAACAAATCAGGTCAGGAATTCCTCACATAAACAGACAATGAAATATTTTTCCCAAAGGTTTAAGAAGAAATAGAAACCGGTTTAAAAAAAAAAGACATAAGACAGGTGCTATAGACAACAACAATAAACAGGGAAGAGACTGAGAATGAAAGTGATGTGTTGGGGGTTTCTTTTTTACAGTCAATGCTATGTGGAATTTATAATCATGTCCGTCACCAGCCTCTTGTCTTCTATGCTAATAATGATGTCTGAACCAGCTTTACACACCACGTACTTGTAACTGACTCACAGAGCATGTGGAGAAAGGCGGAGGCAGGTATATTTCGTATAGAGTGGCAAGAATCCCTTTAGAGGTCTCGTGTAGGTAGCATTTTTTCTTTAGATGATATGTTGGGAAACAAACAGGCAAATAAAGTGGCTCTGCACCACTTAATGGTGAATTGTACCAAGCGACATGTTGCAAGGGTCTTCTGGAAGCGAGTGAACAGTGGGGGAGGCCCAGGTAGACCATCACTGTATGGGGAAAATGGCGCTGCGGGGAGCCACCAGGAAATCTGACCAACGCTGAACACCAAGGAAAAGGCGTGTCAGACTGACTGACTGACTGACTTTCTACCCCACTAGGACATCACTCAAGCGATAAACACCCGATGACACAAAGTGCCACCATGTGGATGAGGATCACAGTGGAGAGGTCCCAGAAACCGCGTTTAGACCATTGGCCATATTTATGGCCTGCCATAGAGTAGTATAGTTGAGTTTCTTCGACAATTTTATTTCTTCGAGTTGACGCGACCGATGCTCCTTTGGCCACACCCAGTTCGAATCTCGAATCTATGTTTGTATGAAGAAGTCAAAAAGGGATGTAAAAAAATGTTCGTAACTCGAAAAGTTTGTATGTAGAGCGGTTCGCAAGTCGAGGTACTGCTGTACTTTTAGTACTGTTATTATAATTAAAATAATAATAATAATGACAAGTCTTACGTGTCAACGCAGAAGGCAAGGGAAAGCTATTTCAATATCTTCAATTTGATGATGGAAAGCTCACTGAGTGAACCATGAATCTGGAATGGAGAAGAGGTTGTTCAGAACCTCACACATGTCTTTGGACTGAACATCTATGTTTTAACAAGCAATCTCCCAAAGCACAAACTCAGGCTAAGCAGCTCAACGGCTTGAAAGGAAAAGAACTGAAAGGAATTTATTTATTCACTTAAAAATTAAGCATTGACATCGCTGCACTAGAGACATTTCCATACATGCTCGTCGACACCCCCCCCCCCCCAACCAAATCTTCATCGTTATTTCACCGGCAACCATTTGAAGAGTTACCATACAGATGGTACAAGCTGATTCAAAGTCCGGGTTTTTCCCATGTGCGCTGAAAACCGTCCAGACTACCGCCTACTACCAGCTGAATGTATCTTTCGAGGTATAGATACACTACCACTTGATCCCAGAAAGCCTACCCACAAATCCACTTCGTCATAAAAAAAGTTCACTGGCCATAGCAGCAACAGAAACCGATCTATCAGCCTGCTCTTTTCACTATACGATAAACAAAATAATTTAAAACCATGATAGGTTCTTTTAAAACACCATCAGCTCCGAAAATAAATAACGACACTATGTCAGGAGCAATTCATTTTCTGTCGTTCATACGTACGTTTCATGAATCGTCTTCATTGGAGTTTTTCGAGCGTATTTAAAAAGCTGTTTCGTGTTTTCATTACCTGGTGGTAAAACTTCCTCTCCCTTTAGTTTCTGTTTTATTATACTTCAGTAAAATATATATAAAAAAAATAAAGAGCCCATTTTAGGACACTGGAGACTTCTACATACAGTGCTTGGTTAATATTTTACGACATTAGAGACTTCTACATAATGCTAGGTTCATATTTTACGACACTGGAGACGTCTAAATACTGTACAGTGATAGGTTTATATTTTACGACATTGTGGACTTCTACCTTCAGTGCTGCATTCCTACTAAAATAATTTCTATAAAGTTGCTTGTATCAGTTTTCCTTTTTTAAAAATAAATTAGTCGATTGCTTGATAAGAACCATATAGGCAAACACAGGCTAACAAACCAGCCAGTAAATTGCAAAATAATTCAAAATTAAATCAGATTATACAGCTATTAAGGGAGCCGCACTAGCACAGTCGACAAGAGGCTCGCTTTCTAATCTAGCTGCGACCCGCTGCAGCCCACGGTCGGTGTTCAAAACCGGGCGGTTCCTGGGATTCACCCAGCCTCTAGGAAAATGGGTACCGGAGTTGACACTCTGGGGTAAATGGAGGAATGTCGCTGTAGCTACAGAGTTACGTGCGAACGGCGACACAGGCGGACAATTCTTATCAGCTGTCCGTACTGGTGGCAGAGCACTTATGGTTTATAACCGTGTGCAATGACGCTGGTTCACATCTCTCGACTTTACCTTTACCTTCAGTGCTAGGTTTATATTTTACGACATTGGAGAATTCTATACACAGTGCTAGGTTCATATTTCACGACATTGGAGACTTCTACATACAATGCTATGTTTATATTTTACGACATTGGAGACTTCTACATACAGTGCTAGGTTTATATTTTATGACATTGGAGACTTCTACATACTGTACAGTGATAGGTTTATATTTTACGACATTGGAGACTTCTACACACAGTGCTAGGTTCATATTTTACGACATTTAAGACTTCTACATACTGTACAGTGCTAGGTTAATATGTTACGGCATTGGAGACTTCTACACCCACAGTGCTAGGTTCCTATTTTACGACATTGCAGACTTCTACGTACAGTGCCAGGTTCATATTTTACGACATTGGAGACTTCCACATACTGTACAGTGCTAGGTTTATATTTTACAACATTGGAGGCTTCTACACACAGTGCTAGGTTCATATTTTACGACATTGAAAACTTCTACACACAGTGCTAGGTTCATATTTTGTGACTTTGGAAACTTCTACACACAGTGCTAGGTTTATATTTTACGACATTGGAGACTTCTACATACTGTACAGTGCTAGGTTCATATTTTACGACATTGGAGACTTCTACATACAGTGCTAGGTTTATATTTTACGACATTGGAGACTTCTACATACTGTACAGTGCTAGGTTGATATTTTACGACATTGGAGACTTCTACATAGAGTGCTAGGTTAATATGTTACGACACTGGAGACTTCTACATACTGTACAGTGCTAGGTTCATATTTTACGACATTGGAGACTTCTACATACAGTGCTAGGTTCATATTTTACGACACTGAAACTTCTATATACAGTGCTAGGTTTATATTTTACGACATTGGAGACTTCTACATACAGTGCTAGGTTCATATTTTACGACAGTGAAGACTTCTACATACAGTGCTAGGTTAATATTTTACGACATTGGAGACTTTTACATAGAATGCTAGGTTCATATTTTACGACATTAGAGTCTTCTACTACATTTAATGCAAGGTTCATATTTTTATAGACCACTAGCAGTCGATGAGGAATATGGTCAACATCACGCCGGTCTCCTTTACTTCCGAGGACATTTTCCGGTTTCCATTTTAGGGTGAGTAGACCTGGGAGTCAAAGTTCAGTTTAAAACTACACTTATTCCAATGAGAGCTCGAACCCAAGAAGTTTGTGCTGGCAGGCAAAATCTTTGGCAGAAAAACTTCGAAAGAATACTCATAAATTTTAGATGTGTGTGTGTGTGTGTTGTGTGTGTGTGTGTGTGTGTGTGTGTGTGTGTGTGTGTGCGTGCGTGCGTGCGTGCGTGTGTGTGTGTGTGTGTGTGTGTGGAAAGGGCAAAAAAAAAAGGGGGGGGGGGTTAAAGTTTGCCACGTAACTTATTGCCTTCTGCGCATTGTCAGCACTTTGCAATTAACCGTGTGTGATATATCGTGTCTAGCGCGAGCTCCACGGCCAATAAACTTCTTGAGCTCACAGCGAGCAGGATCTACATCCAGTAGGGATCTGCCGTACTGAATCAAGACATCCCTGATCTACTTTCGTGGAAGCCTTATCCACTTTTTCTTTTGCAATAATAAGACACGATGGCCTTGGAAATAGCTTGTCTGACTGAATAAATCCGCCTTTCATGACCGCCTACTTTTACATGCACTCTGATGTAAACTCAACAAAACTGGCTCTTGAAGGTTGAGACGTGAATTTCATGCTCTTTTATTTTTTTATTTTTTAAAATAGTTTGTTGATGAGTTCGTTTCCACGTTTGCAGTGGGATACTGCAGTGGCGGTTTTCTTGCGCCCAAATACTTGAACAGCTTGCATTAGACCTTTCTTAGATCTTTTTTGCTAGCAAATCCTGGTGAGAAAACAGGAGATATAGAGATAGAAATGATGCATTGATACTCTTGTAAAGGTAGAAGCTACAGGAACTCATAGAGAGAGATTTTCTCTCCTCCAAAAAAGCCCCACTATAGATCTACATTCTGTAGGATTAACATCTCCAGGATGAGAATCACACAGCTACAAATCATAGAAACCCCACTAAGTCGTATAAGTAAAGTCATCTACCCTTTGTCTGTCAAGCCTTCATACTTACTGGGCATCTACGGCAAGACAGATATTTGTGGACCAACTGGCACTGGGTGGATGATGTGGTAAGCATCACGCCGGCTGCCTTTACTTCTCAGGACTGTTCCTGGTACCCATTCAAGGCTGTGTCGACATGAGAGCCAGTGTCATTTGTAAAATAACTCTGCTAGGACCCGAACCCACAACCTTCCAATGTGCAGGCGATAGTCTCGCCGCTACACCACGGAGGCTCTCGTTCAGTCGTATAACACAGCCATACTGGGGCATCAGAAAACAGTGACGACGTAACCTGTAGTCCAGTGTCGGTGGGTTGTCAATGTGGAGAAAGAGTAAGGCTTAGTGCAGAACTTCTTCTTTTCTCTACTCTTAGAATGCCTCGAGGCGACTGGGCAAAAAGAGATCTCCGGAACGGGTCCTTCTGTTCGCTTCGTATAAAGTACTTTTAAGTGTCTCTGATATTTCTGCGGTCCATTTTCTGCGTGGTTGGCCTCTGGCCTTGTTACTGTTGTTGTATCTATTATATCTTCTACTTCTTCTTGTTTTTTGAAGTCGGTTTCGTATGCACAGATCAGACCATCAGGTGGGTTGCCTCTATGGAAGCATGTCAACAACAGATCCTTACTGTCCCCTAAAGCTTGCTCTGCACACTTTGTAAGATCTTTAGGACAGGTTTTTTTTTTTTAAAGTTGTAAGTCGAGTGGGCAGGTATGCAGAATGAGTTCAGGTGTTTGTAGTCCTATCTGACAGGCACACTGTTGGGACTGTACAGTCTTTATTTTATGCACGTGGTTCTTGAGCCTACCTACAGTGTCCTGTTCGTAAAAGGAAAACTGTTGTATGTTGCTTTCTGTTAAATCTGCTGATGGGGTCTTGTGGATGTTTACTGTTGGCTTGTTCTCTCCACATTTCCTTGTATTTTTTCTTGATGAGTGTTTTGAATTTTAGCAATGACAATAAATGCGTTTTATTGTGTTTCCTTTGTTCAATATTTTGAAAGTTTGACCGCTAACTTATTTTCTGGTATGCCGCAGTGAACCGGGATCCAATGGAGAACGATTTGGTTGTTTTCTGAGAGTCTGTTTAGCTGGCGGGTCAGTTCTCTCTCCATTTTGTTACGTGGATCCCGCTGAGTAGCCTGTAGGACTAACATGAAATCCAAAGGAAGGCAATTTTGCTGTGTTAAATGTTTCTTTCCTCACGCACTTTGGTTGCATCAATAATTGCTTGCTGCTCTGCTCTGAAGTTTGTTAAGAGTCTTCTGGAGGGGTATGACGTTTCTATTGTGGTCCAATCCTGCAGCATGATGACCGATCCAGCTCCTCCGTTTTTTCCCCTGCTCCATCCTCGAACTATCGGTGTACACGTGTGTCCATTCAGGTTTTGGGTAAGGGTCGTAGACATGTTCAAGTGTCTTTGCGTGCAGAACTAGGTCCCATTCTTGAGCCTTTGTGTCTATGCCTGGAATTGTTGGTATGACTGTATAGTTAGGCTGTAGGTCTATGCTGTATGCCTGGATCATTTCCCACGTTAAAGGATCTTCAGAAAGGATTTCACTGTTTTTGGCGTAGTACAATTTTGATAGATGGTGGAAGCTTTGTCTTTCAGTCGGATTTTAGTTAAGCTGTTTGCATTTCTGTGCATGGGGTTGTTGTTCATGCATTTAAATTTTTCTGTTAGGGTAAGCACCTTGTCCTCCCTTTGCTGGCTCAAGCTCTAGAGGCCAGAAGTTGCCTCCAGCTCATGGATTGGTGTGCTTCTCATACTTCCAGTGATGGTTCTGAGACCAGTGTTCTGTATTTTGTCCAGTTTGTGTAGGTTTGATTTGGCTGCTGTGGGGTATCTACTATGCTCTACTCGAGTTTTGGTGTATACTTGTCCTACAGTGTTGGCATCTGCACCCCACTTGTGTGTGAGTAGTTGAATATGTAAGTCTGTGGTTGTGGGAGGTGGTGGTTGTAGTGGTATGTGAGCATGTAAGTGTGTGGTTATGGAAGGTGGTGATGGTGTGTGAGTGTGTGTGTGTGTGGGGGGGGGGGGCGGTGGTATAGTGTTAGTGTGTGATTGGGGGTAGTGGAGGTTTTTGTGTGTGTGTTTGTGTTCGTGAGACGTGGTGCATGAGTGTGTGGGATATAGCTGTATATGAGTGTGTGTGTGTGTGTGTGTGTGTGTGTGTGTGTGTGTGTGTGTGTGTGTGTAGGAGGTGATGGTGGTCTTGGTGGTTTGTGTGTGTGTGTGGGGGGGGGGGTGAGGTGGTGGTATATGTGTGGGAGATAGTGGTGTGTATGTAATCTGGTAATGTGGTAATCTTAGTTTCAGCTTCATAGCAAACAAATCATCCCATAGTTGCTTCCTTTCTGGGCTAACGAAAAACACACACAGAATGTCCATCAATGTCCCTTTGTGGAAACATTGACACGGACGGCAGTCTCACCAAATCCACTAGCCTACACACGCAAAAAATGCAGAAGCAGCCATCAGAAGTGCTAACACAGACAGTCTGACATTAGAAATGCAGTTCGTCATCGACAGAGGCAGCAGTTACAAACATCAGCAATTGCACACGCGATCAGTTTTAATCACATAAGGCACCACCAATATGAGAAGGTGTGGGAGCTGGTGGTTGTGCTTGCAAGTGTCTGTGTCGTGTGTGTGTGTGTGTGGGGGGGGGGGGTGTGGTGGTCTTGAACCTACGGATTTAAGGACGAATAGCTAGTGCAATGGCATATCACGAAAAGACTAGACAAGGAAAAAAAAATCACATCAACAAGGAAAGACAAGAGATTGTGTCTCTAAAAATCTAGCGTTTGTTTACATTCACAATTGATAGCATAGAAATGGCCTCCCTCGCAGAAGGCGCCAAAATAGCCACATGTATAAACAAACTGGCTTGAAACGTGTCGTTAAGTGAGTCTTGTGGTAGAGGTAACAATGGAAGCACATGTTATTGAGATCATGGGCGTCATCACAAAGAAAACAAGGGCCGGTGAGGCGCTGCTACCTTATACATTTTATGGGGCAGTGGTTTTTATCCTGGGGACGCGCCCCTAGAGGACACAGTGACGTTTCAAGGAGAGCGTCTAGCAATTTTGAAATTGAATATTTACTCCTAATATTCCGTTTGTTGTTGTTGTTGTTGTTGCTGTTACCATTTCCTTCACATAATTTTGTGATTCCGGATCTGCAGCTTTAATAGTCACATAATTTTGGGGCTCGTTCATGGTGTTCGCCTCGAGTGCTAGAGCTCCGTTAAAAGCTGCGAATTTTTCGCGTGAACTTCTAATAATTCTCCCTGGTCTCTGGGTAGTCAGATCTGACGCCCGTGTGTATTGTTGCGCACGCAAAAATTCCCTTGGTAGTTGGAAATTGAAAAGAGTAGCCTCAGTGGGATGGGGGGAGGGGGAAATGTCATATATTTTGAAAGGGGTGTCATACATTTTTTTCGCAACGCAAGAGTTAACAATGTAAATACAAATAACATATCGATGCTTGGAGCGTGCGGGGGTGAGGTTCCCTCTTGCAAATTTAGAGTAGATTAGCTTGAGTAGATTTGATCACCCATGACCGACATTACTTTTTAGCACACTGAGATGCATAAGTGATTTCCATGATTGGCCTGACATGATTGGTAAATCGTTTTCTTCTGTACGACATATTTTAACGCTTCGGGTATCGAGGGAGATATACGGTCCTGCTTCGTGCTCTTCTGGCTGCTTCGACCAAAGACACATAGTGGTACTGTAGAGTTTCTCTGATGTTATCCATCCATATAGTTCTTGATCTACCTCTTGCTATACGTCCCTCTCCTCTTTTGGTATTTATTGAATGGTATAGCATCAGAAGGCATTCTCTCCAAGTGGGCAAACCTTTTGATTTGCTGTCTTTCTATGTAATTTAGAATTGGTTCTGTGCTGACTTTATCTCGCATGACCTTATTCCTACCTCCGAGCGTGAACTCAGACCACATGTAGTGTGTTTAGTAGTCTGGTTTAACTAACTTAGCTAGCGTGCCTGTCATGGATCCCGTTATGTTTTCTGGTCACTTTTCTCAGACACCTCATTTCCAGGGTTACTCATTTTCTGTTATGTTTTGTTGTGAGTGACCACGTCCAGCACTGGTAGCATAGGATGGGAATGAATATGCATTCCCCCGTGTGGGTTCCGGGACCCCATTGTGGGGAAAACAAGAATAGACCCACTGCCTCCCCAAAAGCATGTCGTAAGAGTCCACTAATTGGGGAGCTTCCTTTAAAGTCGGAGTGCATCTGGCGGAGAGGCAAGGAACCAACAGTCTGTATTCAAGTGAATGAGATCTGTAAAACTGATGCACACGCAACACTCAGGTTCTGGAGCAGGACTGCAGTTCAGTAATGGACGAGCAACCAGAACTTTCCGCCAGAGTGTACAGCTGGTGAACGCGAAGAAGAAGAAGAAGAATATGCATTGTATGAGATGTCTCTTTGTTCTGATTGCGATTACCTTATGCTCTGAGAGGGGGGGGGGGGGCTATCTGTCCCAATACTTGGCCAGCCTTACTGCAAAGAATGTCAATTTCTTCGTCTAATTTACCATCTCCAGAGAATGTTATTCTATTCTAATTCAGATGGCTGTTTATTTATATGTATGCTATATTGCTATGTTTAAATCCAGCTTCTTTCTTTCTGTTGACATTACTTCTGTCTTTTCGATAGTAATTCTCATGTTTTTTTTTATTTACATTCTGCATTCTGTTATTGGTCAATGCAGTTGCTAAATTCCTGTACAATAAAGGCATTCTTCAAAGTCTCGTCAGGTGGTGTTATATTCGCTAAGATGTTTTATGTGTAAGCTCTGAAGGTTAAATTCACGAGCATGTAGGCGCACATAAAATTAACACAATCAGTGGAGGAGGAAATGGCATGCTTACCGTATAATATCTCTGTTTTAGTACTAGATCAAAGAAAGGTAACGGCGCGGCACGTTTTGTTCTCTCACACAAAAATTACCATTGTCTGTTTGCCAGTATCTAGAATTTATTCATTGACTCTTCGGGTCTGTATTGACGATCATGAGTCTCTGTCACATGACATTTTAGGGTGAAGTATTTAGTGAAGTAAGCAATCACAATGGAAAAACGTCAATAAAATGTTCCCACAGAACATTGGGCGAGATAATTTGGCAAAGGAGGCAACGATGGATGGTGGAGCAGGTGTTTATTATATTAAACACCCAGAAGCCACTACTGTGTTCCTGACAACCCCCATAGGACGAACTTGCTAAAATTTTAGGGATATAATTTTAAAGAGCTCTCAGCACAGCATGTGAACAAACTGCAAACCCCTGCTGGCTCTAGAGTCCAAAACTACTAACAGCACACTACAGAGTCTAACAAAGAAACTTGCTATTTTGTCCACATACACACACACACACGAACACACTTAAACACACACACATACACACACACACGCGCACACACACACGCACACACTTACGCGCACCCCCCCCCCCCCCACACACACAAAGGCGCACACTCACCAGCAGTAGATACCATCTCACTGTGGCATAAAAGGCACCAAAAGCGCTGATGCTTAAGTCAAGGAAGGAAACAGCAAACCATAAAACTACCTGCCACTCTCTTTCCAAGAAGTCAAAACCTTTATTAAGAGAAAATAAGAAACAGATGAGAAAACCAACGCATGTTATAACCATGTCAAGGGCCTGGAAAAAAAACCCAGACACAAAACACAGACCAAGTCACAGTTTTTCGCATACGCAGAGAAAATTGTAGACTCAACAAACACTAATATGAATTAGGCATGAGCCAAAACAGCTCTCTGCTAGTGTCTTCGTGCTGAACAGACTCCAGAACATGTCCTGCAAGACTGTCCTCTCTTGACAGAGCTGTGAAGCAACATGTGGCCACACCCAGTAGACCTGACAACTAAGCTTTGGGGAACCCTAAGAGACATTGAGAGGACATCTCAGTTTATGGCCAACAGTGGATTATGAGCATGACCAGTTGTTTCCGTCGCGTTTAATCAGCATCCCCGAAGGGTCAGCTTTAGCTTATATTTGAGACTAGATTATGTGGGCCATATAAAAAAGGCTTACACTGCACGCCACCAAAAGCCCTAAAAAGACTTCTTCAGTGTTGATGCGATCAAAGGAAACAGACAAAATATTGTCCTAGAATGTGACGAGGTCGTCTACCGGCGAGCCAATGGGCGGCCAGGACACCGATGAGCGCATGACCAGATTTTACTGAAAAGGAAAAAAGCAATGTCTCTCTTGCAGAAGGGATATTGCATCTAGGTCTCTATCAATGAAAATATACCCAAAGAATATGCAGTGTATCGGATTTGTACGTATCGACGCCTGCTACAAACGCTTGCCACAGCAACAGGTTAAAATGTTGAAAAGCCAGAGGATACATTTTACTGCACCAAGTTTTTTTTCAGCTTACAGCGGTAGCTCGTTATACGTCCACTTTCTAAGAAATCCAACTTGGTATACGTTTTGTTTAGCGGCTAAAACGTTTGCTTGATATACTACCTTTGCTTGGAATACGACGAAAAAAAACTAAAACTGTATGAGTGAAAATTAGTCACAACCCTTCTTTGATTTTCTCACTAATAAAATGTTCGCCAAATGGATGGAGTCCGAAACGTTGAAGAGGTATACTAGCCCAGCAAAACCCAAAGAAGCAGCAAAAAGCATTGTTTGGAGTGACAAGACAATGTTACATTCGCGAGGAGAAGGCGGATACGACGTTTTTTTGACAGTTTTTGTTGTTGTAAAAGTCCAACCGGAGGAGTCTCAACCAAGTCCAAGGATGGGAACAAGACTGAAATATTAATAAGAACTCCACAGGGCAGCATCTACAGCAGAGGTCCACCGATCATCAGTAAAAAAAAAAGTCCCTTGTCGGCGATTGTTTCAGCCTGTTACCATTCTTAAACAATCTCGTAAGGTGGGCCGATCTGGGTCATGACTCCCAGACCTCGATCTTCCCCTGATGCACTTTACTGGATGTTCTCGGACAGGGACAAGACGATATGGTTATTTGTAATAGGCAGAAAAGAAAAAAAAAAAACACACACACACATATTCACATGCGCATATCAGCATTTCAGGTTCCTAAAGTTTTATTGCACCATTCTAGTAGACATTCGACTGTTCTCAATACCATTCTAGTAGGTATTCAACTCTTCTCAGCAAAATTCTAGTAGGTATTCGACTGTTCTCAGCACCATTCTAGTAGGTATTCGATTGTTCTCAGCACCATTCTAGTAGGTATTCGACTCTTCTCAGCACCATTCTAGTAGGTATTCGACTTTTCTCAGAACCATTTTAGTAGGTATTCGACTCTTCTCAGCTCCATTCTAGTAGGTATTCGACTGTTCTCAACAAGGTAAAGTGAGGTTACATTTTAATTGTTTTTTAAAAATCTAATTGCTTTTGCATTTATGTACTTTAGTATTAAGCAGTATTTGAATTATTTTATAAACCCCTATCCTATAGAGCTCATTTTTTTTTAAAATCCAGAAACCATGAGTTGTAAACTCTTGGGTTCAGCATTATGGATATCACAACCATTTGCCCTGACCCCCATGATCGATACCGTAAATCTGAGAAATATGTGGCTTTTCTGCCTACCTCCGAGCGTGAACTCAGACCACAAGTTTAGTAGTCTGGTTTAACTAAATTAGCTAGCGCGCCCGGCATGGATCCCGTTAAAACAGTACTGGTAAGCCAAACTACAAAGTCTGCAAATCAGTTCAAGACCTTCACAGCGAAAGGTAAACGGCTGAACCATTCAGCTACGGAGACAATCTGCTTGCAGGAAAACAAGATAATATAAAGGAAAGAATGAAAATGACTTGCTTTGCCAACTCAAGTTTCCGTCAGCACTTTAGATCGAACACAGATGTGGTACTTCTCTGTTATCACGTAGACGTGCTGATAGACACGGCAAGGTAAATGTTACATTAGCCTTGGTGTTAACGTTGATTGGTATCGCATGTAACATTAGATTTATGAGTCGTAGCCTAGCACTGGCGATTGTATATTAGACTGTATTGTCTTCGTTTTATAAATGATGGAAAAATTGAAAATGTCACAAACTTTGAATATCTAGCCTCTATAATAAACAACAATGGAGATGGTTCGACAGAAATTAAAAGGAGGATGGCCATAGCAATGCAAAGAATGAACAGCCTTAAAAGTCTATGTATAAGCACCAGCAAGGAAATACAAATTAGAATTTTGAGAGCATGCATCTTCCCTGTGGCTACATACGAATGTGAGTCGTGGACTATCTCTCAGTCCTTAAGAAAGAGAATAAGGGCTTTTGAGCTGAAATGCTATAGAAAGATTCTCAGAATACCTTGGACAAAGAAGATGAAAAATATTGACATCTTAAAAGATCTGAACATCAAGGAAGATTGGCTAATAAACAGCATCCTTTCTCGAAAGCTGAAATATTTTGGTCATATCAAGTGCCACGACGGATTGGAAAAAATTAAAGCAGAAGGCATGGTACCAGGAAGGAGGGGCAGGGGCCGACCAATACGATGATGGGCACAGGATATAAATGACTCCTTGAGTGTGAAAGTGCATGAGGCGTGAAAACTGGCGATAGACCGAGTTTCTTTCAAACAGACTGTGATAAGAGCGACGTTCTGCAAAGGACCTGCTATATGATGATGATAGTGAGCTAAGCACTGGCGATTGTATAGTAGACTGTATTGCCTTCGTTTTAACAGCAACGTAAGCGTCGTGTCCTTCAGTCGGCAAAGGCAAACTACTGAACATGAGATTTCTTAGTAGAACAACATTACGATGGCGAAGTATTTAAACGCTCTCCTGTTGGGCGGAAGGAATTAGTTCGGAAAGAAAAGGTTAAAAAAAAAGTTCAACTCAGATAAAATTGTTGCCAGGAAATGTCACAGAAAATGAAGGTGGTAATGTGATTTTGACCACATCATCCACTGAGTGCCGGTTGGTCTATCAAAATGTGCACCAAAGCCTTAAACGTCCATAGTGCCAATGTCGTAAAAGGATCCTGTACGAAACATAACCGCACACCACGGCCATCTTTAGCTATAAATCTAGAGTTGGCGGTGCCGCACACATACGGGAGAACTCCCTCCCTCACACACACACACATACACACATACACATACACACACACACACTGATAGACACACTCAGCAGCTATGGAAAAAATTAATGCTAGGACAGGTTTACGAAAAGCTGAAGAAGAAAAAAACGATTTAGAGTCACATTCAGGATGTACTAATTTAGAGTCGCATTCATAATGTACCGATTTAGGGTTGCATTCAGGATGTACCGATTTAGAGTCGCATTCAGGATGTACCGATTTAGAGTCGCATTCATCATGTACCGATTTAGAGTCGCATTCATGATGTACCGATTTAGGGTTGCATTCAGGATGTACCGATTTAGAGTCGCATTCATGATGTACCGATTTAGATTCGCATTCAGGATGTACCGATTTAGTGCCGATTTAGAGTCGATTAAGGGTCCATATAGTTTTGCATTTATGATGTATGCCGATTTAGAGTCGATTTAGGGTCCATCTAGTTTTGCATTTATGATGTATGCCGATTTAGAGTCGATTTAGGGTCCATCTAGTTTTGCATTTATGATGTATGCCGATTTAGAGTCGATTTAGGGTCCATCTAGTTTTGCATTTATGATGTATGCCGATTTAGAGTCGATTTAGGGTCCATTTTGTTTTGCATTTATAATGTATGCCGATTTAGAGTCGATTTAGGGTCCATCTAGTTTTGCATTTATGATGTATGCCGATTTAGAGTCGATTTAGGGTCCATATAGTTTTGAATTTATGATGTATGCCGATTTAGTGTCGATTTAGGGTCCAACTAGTTTTGCATTTATGATGTATGCCAATTTAGAGTCAATTTAGGGTCCATATAGTTTTGTATTTATGATGTATGCCGATTTAGAGTCGATTTAGGGCCGCATTAAGGATGTATGCCGTCTCCGTGCTTTCATTTTTTTACGCCCCCCCCCCCCACTTCCTTCATCCAAACTTCAGCATCTTTATTCCTTATATCTATCTTCTTTTACCCTACCAGGAAATCACACAAGCGATAAACACCCGATGACACAAAGTGCCACCATGTGGATGAGGATCACCAGTGGAGAGGTCCCAGAAACCGGGTTTAGTCATTGGACCATATTTATGGCCTGGCTATATTGCGGCCCCTGGTAGGAGCCAGAGTAGGGCTTCAAATAACGAAAAATTGCATCCCGTAAAGGGATGTCTTGATTGTAAAAAACTGTATTCATTTAAACACCAACAACAATAGATTTTTGAAATTATTTACTTCAATTTTAAACTATATAAAGTATTAGACTAAACCGAATATGTCATACTTAAAAAGCCAAGATGGCGGCTTAAACAATGTGCGCCGAAAATTGTGACTAAAAGATGTGTTTTTTATTTTCTGGAAAGAATGTTAAATGTGTTAGTTTAGTGTAGGTGTTCAGTTTAAGATGAATTCGCGACAGGCCCGGCAAGTCGGCGGAGGATTCAGCGGTTCAAAAAGAAATGCCCAAGATGAAAATAGGAGATATTTTAGAAATAGGGAAAATAGAGGCCAGCAGAAGGTTAAGACTAGGGTAGAGACAATCAATATATGTGGATAGGGCAATAAAGAAGAACCAGTCATATAATTAATAGAGAAATATAATGCTAAAGTATTAGGCTTATCAGAAGTGGGGGGGGGGGGGGGGGGGAAGACGAGGAATGTAGAAAATACATAAAAATTACTTTTTGATTCAATCGAGAGTAGAGGAAATGCCACGCGCAGAGCATGGAGTAGGATTTATTATCAATCCCGAAACTGCAAAAAAGACACTCGAAGTTGACTACATCTCGGAAAGAATTATAAGCTTGAGATTACAAGTCGGAAATTGTTCGGAGTGTTTTTTTTTTTTTTTTTTAAATATATGCTCCGTGCAATGGAAATTACAGTGAGGAGGCTTTGGATCAATTCTTTGAGAACCTGTATGATGAAATTTGTAAGATAGATAATAACGAGAAGCAGATCGTGATGGGTGATTTTAACGGTAAGGACAGGGCGAGCTAGAAAAACATTTACAAGATACTTAGACAGTTATGGAGACAACCGCATTAGAAATGAAAATGGCTAAAGACGTTTAGATATATGTGCACAACATGGCTTTTTTTTATTACTAACACCTTCTCTCAACATAGAACTTTACAAGTTCTCACATGGTATAAATGGAATGATCCAGATACAAAGAATCAGACTGATTTCATCTTGACGAGAAAAAGAGACTTTCATGAAGTCACAGATGCGAGAGTTATACCAAACTTGAGTTTAGATTCAGATCATAGGATGGTGATACTTGACAGAAAAGTCAAGATAAGTTATCAAATAAGAAAGAAATATCATGAAAGTGACATAATAAAATGGAAGGAACTGGAGTGTGAGTAAAATAGGCGAGCATTTCAGCAAAAATTACAGGAAAATTATGAACAGCTTCCACAAAACACATCATCATGCAGCAGCTCCTTCGAATAAAGTCGCTCTCATCACAGTCTGCATGAAAGAAACTCGGTCTCTCGCCAGTTTTCACGCCTCATGCAATTTCACATTCAAGGAGTCACTGATATCCTGTGCGCATCTTCGTGTCGGTCGGCCCCTGCCCCTCCTTCCTGGTACCATGCCTTCTGCTTTAATTTTTTCCAATCCGTCGTGGCGCTTGATATGACCAAAATATTTCAGCTTTCAAGAAAGGATCCTGTTTAGTAGCCAATCTTTCTTGATGTTCAGATCTTTTAAAATGTCAATATTTCTCATCTTCTTTGTCCAAGATATTCTGAGAATCTTTCTATCACATTTCAGCTCAAAAGCCCCTATTCTTTTTCTCAAGGACTGAGAGAGTCCACGACTCACATCCGTATGTAGCAACAGGGAAGATAGATACATGCTCTGAAAATTCCAATTTGTATCTCCTTGCTGGTGCTTAACCATAGACTTTTAAGGCTGTTCAATCTTTGCATTGCTATGGCCATCCTCCTTTTAATTTCTATCGAACAGTCTTCATTGTTGTTTTTTATAGAGCCTAGATATTCAAAGTTTGTGACACTTTCAATTTCTTCATCATTCATTGTTATTTTTGGGAGGCAGCCAGTTTTATCTGCAGACATTATTTTCGTTTTCTTTAAATTCAAAAACAGATTTTTGATCTTCACTGTGCTTTTGGACAGACAGTATTAAATTTTCTATTCCCTTTACGCTGTTCGAAAGGAGGACTGTGTCATCTGCGTAGCGGAGTTCCGGAATAGGGTTGCCACCAATTTTGAGCGGATCATAACTGTCCCAAGTCTGGTCATTTTTGACATATCTGATTATATTTTCTGCGTATATATTGAATAGGTATGGTGAGAGAATGCACCCCTGTTTCACCCCCTTTTGCACCTCGAACCAATCAGATGTTTCACCAGCTGCTCTTATGGCTGCTTGTTGTTCATGATAAAGATTTTCAATAAAATGCGCTGGAAACCCCATCTTTATTTTTTCAGTTTTATTTTAAACTCTGCAACAAGAAGTTTGTGATCAGTGTCACAGTCAGCTCCAGGGAGTGTCTTTCCTGCAACAAGAAGTTTGTGATCAGTGACACAGTCAGCTCCAGGGAGTGTCTTTCCTGCAACAAGAAGTTTGTGATCAGTGTCACAGTCAGCTCCAGGGAGTGTCTTTCCTGCAACAAGAAGTTTGTGATCAGTGTCACAGTCAGCTCCAGGGAGTGTCTTTCCTGCAACAAGAAGTTTGTGATCAGTGTCACAGTCAGCCCCAGGGAGTGTCTTTCCTGCAACAAGAAGTTTGTGATCAGTGTCACAGTCAGCTCCAGGGAGTGTTTTTGCAGACGTTATACATGTCCTCCATTTTTGTTGTATTAAAATGTAATCAATTTGGTTCCTTCTATTTCCATCTGGTGAAGTCCAGGTGTAGAGCCTTCTTGTGTGTTGTTTAAATAGTGTGTTGGAAATACACATATTCTTTTCTATACAGAATTCGATCAGTCTCTCCCCACTCTCGTTTCTGTCTCCTATGCCGAATGGGCCTCTGACTTTTCCCTCTTCCTCTATTCTACCTTCACCAATTTTTGTATTAAAATCCCCCATGATGATTATAATATCTCTTTTTTTTCTACTCTTTCTAATGTCTCTTCTAAACTGTCATAAAAGTTTTAAATTTCATCTTCCTCCGATGCAGATGTTGGGGCATAGACTTGAATAATTGTGATGTTCTGTTTCCTTGACTTGAGTCTGACAGTTGTAATTCGGTCGCTGATCGGATTGTATCCAAGAAGTGATGAAAAAACTTTTCTTGTCACCAGAAAACCCACCCCGCTCAAACCACTCTTTTTCTTTCCTGAATAAACAAATGTATCTCCTGCTAGAGTCAAAAAATGGCCTTGACCTGCCAATCTATGTTCAGAAATTCCTAGTATATCTATTTTATTTATTTCTAATTCTCTGCCAACGATGCAAAGTTTTCCCTGCTACATGCTCCTAACATTCCATGTTCCTAACTTTAAAGTTCTTCTTAGAGCGGTGACAGAGTTTTCTGTTTTAGAACCGTCGGGCTTAAGGCCGTCATCACAACTACCCTTACTTGCTCTGCCATCGTTCTCTTCCCCAGTTCGCGTTTGTGATCTGCCTGGCCTGGAGGCCTCACCATCAGATCTTTGAGTTTCATTTTTGGCTTCCATGATGAGTTTCCTGGGATAGTAATGTGGTAGTTTCCCGTTGCTTTCCACATCCACATGGCTTTAGACTACGTCCTCAGCCTTCAGCAACCTTTTCGATTACTAGGGCAAGTGAGTGCCCTGCTCTGTGATGCTCCTGCTAACAGCAGAGGGCACCCAGAGGTGTCCCCTTATCCCGGTGGATACTTGGTCCCCATGGCTGCGTTGGCCACACCGAAGTATGTTTACCGTCCTCTACCGCGTGGAGGTGCAGTTGGGGTTTTCCCTTCACTGAGTCTTGAGACCAGAATGGCATTTCCCAAAACTCTCCAGTACTTTCAGAGGACCCACAAAACACACTTGAGATAAATACAGAATTTGTGAGCTTTAGTGACACCACTATGAAGATAGCACAAAAAATATGTGGAACTAAAAGGAAAGGTAGCATAGGGCGTAAGCTCTCAACATGGTGATCTGAAGAAATAAGAACAATTGTGAGCAATAAAAAGAAAGCCTATGGCATTTGGCTGAGGAGCAGAACAGAAGAGGATTACATAACATACAGGATAATTAGAAGAGCAGTAAATAAAACTATCACAAGCAAAAAGAGAATCATGGGAAAAGATTGGAAGCAAGCTGGATTAAGAAGAAAGAACAGCAGTGAAAAACTACCTCCCCCCCCCCCCCCCCCCCCCAAAAAAAAATAATTAAAAAATCAAAGGCATGAGAAACAGGAATAAAGAATAAAGCTCAACAGAAATTATAAATGATGAAGTTGGCCAACCTTTAATAAAACCTAACAAAAATTTAGCAAGGTGGAGTAATTACTTTAAATCATTACTTAGCTGCAATAAAACAGATAAAAGCAGGGAAGAACATAAAAAACAACTCGGAACTAACGGCAGAGGAACTAGAACCAGGTAAATTATTAGATAAAGTAGAATATGCCATTCGTACCGCCCATAGACTAAAGGCGACAGGTGTTGATGATCTACCTGCTGAGGCCATCAAGGCAGCAGGAGAAACCGGAGCAATGTGGTTAAAGGAATATTTCAGGTGGCATGGGAAAATCAAGAAACACCATCAGATTGGCAAACTACTGTCATCGTCCCGCTGTGAAAAAATAAAGCAAGTAAGAGGGACTGTACTAATTACAGAGGAATATCACTTCTCAGTCACACTGGGAAAATGTATGCTAATATCATCGAAAGAAGGCTAAGACCAGTGATAGAGTATCAACTTTCAGAAGCACAGATTGGCTTTCTACGAAACAGAAGTTACACAGAGGTCATTTATACATTGAGACAGCTATCAGAGAGGTCAATAGAACATGATAAGACATGTTTGTTGTCATTCATAGACCAGGAAAAAGCTTTCGATAGAGTCGTCAGGAATATGTTGTGGGAATGTATGAGGACAAAGGAAATCAACAATCAACTCATTAATATTTGCAAAAGCCTGCACACAGGCCCGTCTCCGTGTTTCCTGCACCGAAAAGTTTAAACATTTGTTGACCTTGTCTGTTGTACCCGGTATTTAGACTGAATATAATACCCTGTGCATTTCTACATTTCTAGAGAGGCGATGAAGCGAATCGCGAGGAGATAATTTGGTCTTTGATACTAGATAGTATTAATGTCTTTGTCTTTTGGTGGGTACAGTCACTATTTTCTTGTACCATGTCACAGACACTTCTAGCCAATCTGTCCGCTATTTCAGTGCCTTCCAAGCCACAGTGACCTGGAATCCACTGCATTACCGATTGTTCTACTGAAGAACCTGGGTGAATCAGCTCTTGCATCAGGTCCATAAACTGACTAATTAGTTGTACTACAGCACACCCAGTACAGTACTAGACAACCATTGCGTCACCGCTGCTATCAATACTTTATGTAGTTAGCATTTAAATAGAATAGGCTTCATTGGTTTAATCTACCTGTGTCATCCGTTTAAATACTCTTTGTGTGTGTGTAATTCGTTTGCAGCATCCTTTAAAAAAAAATCCGCGTTGTTAATATCTTACTTTACCTTTCGAAATACGTCTTACTTTGTATTTTTATTGGTAACATGTTTTAATTTGTCAAAATTAAATTCTAGTGTTTTTGTTTTGAACATAATAAGAGAATCAACGTTAGTCAATTGTTCTCATTTGAACACGCAATTAGAAAGAAACATAAAGCTGTCTCCACAATTGTTGTCGACTGCAGTGGGTACGGGCATCCACTGCTGTGTTTGGGAATATTACCTGGTGAAACCCCTGTCTCTGCCGCAGTAAGACTCTCGTACCACTGTTCTAAAGCCATCCCACCAGGACAACAAAGAAAGCGATATTTGAAAGCCACGATAAAAGTCGTATTCAAAACCACCCACCATTGATGTTGATCTGTGGTACGTAGAGAGTTGGGAAACTGCATAGGTAATTGAATAAAGCATTATACTTTTGGCATATATCCTGAGAATCCCAGAAAAGTTACCCCAGATTTGGCAACAACGCGTGCCCAGCGATAAAACCTTGGCTAGGTTAGTAATTAATTGTCATAGGAAAACGCGCCACCTGGTGAACCTCGCACAATGCTTCAGGAATTACAGAAACAGTCAAAAGAATGTGTATTTTTTCATCTATCTTAACTTTGACTACATGACTAGGTGGATGTTTTCTCAAGAAAGGGTTCGAGTAGCAGGAAATGGAAGCTTCCGGGATGCAGCAAGAAAGCATCCATATTTTGATGTGTTACACGACAAAGTGCCATCTTTTGTACCTTGTGTAATGCTTCAGCAGTTGCATAAATCAATCAGAAGAGTGTCTGTTTTTTTTTTTTTTATATCTATCTTAACTTCAACCACACGGTTAGATCGATGTTTTCTCTAGAAAGGGGTTGATAGGAAATTGAAGATGCCAGGGTGCAACAAGGACGCATACACCTTTTGATGTAATTATCATACGAAAACGCCCCACCTGGTTTACCTTGCGTAATGCTTCAGGAATTACAAAAAGCAGTTAGGGGAGTGTCTAGTAAATACATTTATACCACACAGTGAGGTCGATATTTGCTCTATTAAGGGATTAATGGGCTGGAAACTGAAGCTGCCAATGTGCATCAAGAATGTAAACATCTTTTGATTTATTATGCATGTGTTTGTATTAGGGAAATGAAGTAGACCAGTGGTTGGCTCTCTTTCTTGGCAGCCTGGCTGTTGTCTGTTTAAACCCAGGCTGAGTTGGTATTATTTGAAAATTACCCAGGGCTTCTAGGTCACAACCGGCTCCAGCTGACGGGCCGTGCTGCTGACGTCACCTGGCTGGGCAAACGATGCGTTAACGCAGCGGTTCTCAAACAAGAAGTAAACTATTATCGACAGTGACGAGGAAAGACAATTTTAAATTTTAAGTATCTACATGTCTTCTTTAATAATTTCACAATTTTTAACTGACTTTTCTTGATTATTGTCGTCGCCCCCCTGACATACGCTCAGGGCACCTCGGGGTGCCTCGGCACCCAGTTTAAGAATCGCTGCGTTAACACATAGTTAGCCCGACCTGGTGACGTCAGCAGCACCATCCGCCACCTGGAGCCAGCCGTGTTTAGGTCATCCATTTTATTCTGCACTGACGTATTACTTGCCAGTTTGTCCGCTAGTTTATACCTTTTACCTGGCATGTCCGGGCAAAAAAAAAAAGTCTTAAACAAAGACAAGCTTTTACAATGCATTAGGCAGAGTAGATAGAGGATCCGTACACCTCCCAACACTTCGCTAAGGTAGAAAAGAGAAGAAAAATGAGATATCTGGGTGTGAAGATCCAGGTGAGGATGGTAAAGTGCGACTTCCCAGTTATGTGTAGCCGTTGAGATCCGAAACTACTGTTGTGTGTCGAATCTGTGTGAATTGAGACAGGCATACTGGACAGTAAATTCATGGTGTCAACAATGCCTGAGTCAACGTTCAGGCCGAGAATAGGTGGGGTGAAACCTGGCGCAAGCAGGTCTGCTTCAACGGAGTTGAGCCACGAGAATAACTGGCGTGCTTCTCATGTGTCTGAGAATGCACGGGGAACTCACTCAGGGAATATACTTGGGAAAGTCTCAGGGTTGAGAAGGAGTTGAGAGGAGATTGCCTGTCTGAAAAGACGTATGGAGTCTTTCTCTAGTTTTCAACGGGTTTCAAGTATACATCAAATGTACCATACAATAACTAACCGAAGCATGTTCATGGAATCTAATGGAATCATTTGGCTGTTTGTTTTGCTGCCTATGTGAATGTTCTGGAGACTGTGATTATCTTTAGGGTCACATTTGATAAAGTTACATAGGGCCCCACCGTCCCTTATGCATCTGACATTCATACAATGTAAGCGAAGATTCCCTTCTCGCTCACTGAGAATATTGAACTTATGGCTGGACCCCATATACGTGTAAATTAATGAAGGGATAGTTCTTCTTCGCTTTCCCATGCCTTTGACACCGGCGGAAAGTCCATTTGTATACATTAGTCTTGTTCCAAAACTTGATTTTGAGTGCACATCAGTTTTACATATCTAGTTCATTTGTATGCAGACTATTGGTTTTTGTCTCTAAGGCAGATGCACTCAGTCTTCGAAGTAAGCATCTTTAATTATTTGACTTTTACAGAATGCTCGTTAGGGAGCAGTTAGTCAATTCTTGTTTTTATCTCTCCACCCCCCCCCCCCGCCCCTACTTGGGGCCCATAACCCACACACAGTAAATTGCTTGGTAATAAATTAAATAGAAAATGTTATTGACATTTTCATTACAGTATATTTTTGACTATTCTTTCACTACAGCATTACCTTTAATTGATTTCTCATCAACACTGTGCGTGTCTCTTCACTGATGGCAACATACCCAGCTGCAAGATGAGACAGCCAGTGTAGACGCTCCGCCTAACAACCCTGGGTAATGAATGGTTGTGGACGCTCCACCTAGCAACAATCCTGGGTGATGAATGGTTCCACTTCTAGGCTTCTGAGATCCTCCCCTGCCAGCGACCACAAGGACAATGTGTGTCGGATCGTTCTACTCGGCCAACCGGGGGTTGGGAAAACAGGTCCGGTTGTTTGTTCGTGTGAAGGATATGCTAGCTGCGGGTTAACACAAACGTAAATAGGCATTGTTTGAAAGATAGATAGTATGGATGACATAGTAGAAGCTATAGGGTAAACAAGGTAGAATATTATTACATGAAGTGGTTGATAGTACATAAACAATTTGGAGATAACTAAGATAAGATGATAAGGATGATAATAAATAGCACGAGAAGAAGAATATCAATGAGGACAAGAAGCAGAAAAGCAAAATAATAATAACAACAAAAGGATCTTCAGTTTAAGATCTACACAGTAATAAAAGGACATAAAAACATACAATTAGTGAAATATATTGATATAATATATAAATCCAAACACAACGTTTTTTTTTTAAATCATGAAACCATTCACCCTTGTAGACAGAGAATAAACAGTGAAGGCAACAATACGTTACTTCTCTTCTTCCTCTGCACGTTCACCAACTGTAAACTCCAGCGGAAAGTTTGTTTCTCCACCTCTGGACTATTCTTGTTCCAAAACCAGATTGTTGCATGCACATCTGTTTTATCGATTAGACTTATTTATTTATATATTGTCGGTTCCTCACCTCTCAGGCAGATACACTCCGCTTCGAAGGAAGCTCTCACTAAGTCGACTCTTACGACATACTTGTTGAGGAGGCAGGGAGTTTATTCTTCTTTCGCCGCAATGGGGCCCTTGAACCCACATGGGGTTCCTTGTTCGTTAAATAATTAACTCACACACACACACACACACACAAACACACACACACACACGCGCGCGCGCGCGCAAAGAGACAAACACAAACACAGACACTTTAGACATTGCATAGTTTATTGACTAGACATAAAGTTCGAAGGAAATTGACTACATCTTTTCATAGACAGAAAAACGGACTGAGAGTGTTCTCACTGCAATCGTGTTAGATCATCCGTTAAAAGTGTTCCCAGGCGCGTTACAGGCACATCTTCCTTCTGCCTGCTTCAATCTCCCGTTCACTCATGCGATTAGTTGTTCTCTTTTGCTTGGGAATTCTTCAACATCAGAATCAGGTAATCTCATTAGCTAGTTTCCGGTTATTTTGTCTTCTTTACACGTAATTCTCGTTCAAGCCAGCCTCATTCTCTCTTCTTAGTATGTATGTATAAGTATGCTTGTGAGTAAATATGAGTGAGTGTGTATTTATGAGTGCGTGTGTATTTGTGTAGATGTATGCATTGTTGTCTATAGTTGTGTGTATATATGTATGAGTGTACATGGATGTATGAGTGTGCATACAAGAGTATGAGTATGTTTGCAAGCATGCATACACACACATACATATATGTATATATATATATATATATATATATATATATTTGTTTGTGTGTGCATGTATGTGTGTGTGTGTGTGTGTGTATATATATATATATATATTTAACTTCAGTACTTGTCTGGAAGCTCAGATCACAGCATAGAACCCTTATATATATATATATATATATATATATATATATATATATATATATATATATATATATATATACACACACATATATATAAGGGGTTCTATACTAAAAGGTTTGGCTATCCTCCGAATAACGTGCACAAAAGATGGCGGCCAATAGCGGCCAAAAACAGGGCCTAAGTCACGTGTCAATTGCGCACTTTCGGCGACTTAATTTGCGGCATTCCGGCGACTACCGCCACCACCTAGAGTCCCCCATGCCGCTCACCTGGCGTGGATTGGGGCTAAACTAGATGGCTGGGACTCACGAGCAAACTAAGCTGTATGGATCCGCGGAAGGCATGCGCTGCACCCCAGACTTCATGAAAGCCTCAGGTCTCTTCATCTGAAAACCCATGACAGAGAGAACACTTAGGTGTAGCTACAATGTTGATATTGCTGCTTTCCCAATAAAATGCTCAACCCCTCTGATGTTCACTTTGTCAACATATATGAAGCAATGAACAGGCGAACAGACTGGCTGGCTCTGCACAACTTGGTGGAATACTGATACATGATAGGGCAGACGTGGTTAATGCCTTGTGGGACAGCGTGTACAGTTTGGAGGAGCAGATGGATCACCACAGTCTGGTGAGATTGATGCAGTGGGATGTAACTAGGGGTTTTGGCAGATGCTCGAGGCTTAGAGGAAAGGCAAGACGGACATTTAATGAGAATGGTACTGGCACTATTAGTATCGGAACTCTGCACTGGCTGCTGAAGATGGGGACGAAGTGCTTATGGGAATGCCCCAAGTGTTGTGATGTCAGGTCTTTAATCAAATCAAATCATAATTAAATCATTATGAAACAATTTATTGTTCACACAAACTGTCTGCAAGTATTGTTTTTCATTTAGTCTTAGAAGTTTAGATTTATCTGCTTTCCATCAGACATCTCATGTCATAAGTCTGCCAGCGTTTATTTGATTAAAAACTAACTTAAATAATTGATTCCTTCAGTTGAAAAGCGCTAATTCGTTTCAGCTGTTTTATCATGTTTAGCACTTTATGCAACCCTTTCAATCGATGGTTTCAAAGGAGAGATGTAGCCATAACACAGGAACAGCATGTCTGAACAGAGTGTGGGGAAGCATACATTCTTAAGATGTACAAACACAAGAGGCAGTCGCAGCGGTGTAGAGGTTAGACGCTCGCCTGTGTATACAAAGGTTGTGGGTTCGGGCCCTGTCGGAGCCAGACTATTTTGAGAAGTAGCCGGGGTTACCAGGTCGACCCATCCTTGAGTGGGTACCAGATGAAGTCTTTGATGTTGATCACATCACCGTCCCAGTTGCTTTGGCCTAAAAAATAAAGGTCTAGCCCTACATGCCCAATACGTCTGAAGGTGTGGGGGGGGGGGACTTCTTTAATTACTTTACTTAACAAACAGATGACACAGCTAATCCTAGCAATGTTAACAGTAAACTATAATTGAAAAGAGTCAAAGAAACACAACAAATACCCACTCACGGAAATGCACGTGTATGCTAACCAGGACCGGTGTTAGCGTTTCGTTTTCGCCCAGTGCTAAAGAGAACACTTGTTATGCTAGTCTTGTTTCAGCCGATATTGACAAACGAAGAAACGAAGAAGATTTTATTGCATGAGCCGCAATGTTACTTTTGCCATCAGCTGCAAAAGATGTGGCGTGAAATACATCGGTAGAAACAGTAAATGATTGGTTCAGACAACGTCTTTTTGATGTGCAGAGTTGCTCTAAAACCACTACCGTTGAACTATATTCCGTAAGTCGTTTAAAAATCGCTTGATTGTTATCTTTGGTACACTAACACCTAGTGGACTGAATCCTTGAGTTACGACCCTTAGCATTTCTGGGCTATTTATTCTTGGGCTGCGGGTGTCTTTTCATTCCACTGGCAAGACGTCAACGTAACTGCTTCGGGAAGGCGTCAGTCAGTTATTTTGTGAATGCGTGAGATTTTGTTTGATTTATATATGTGCAGATGAAGGCCCTGTAGCCACAACGTTCACTTCCGTTTGTGTGTGTGTTGTACTGTGAAGCTCGCTGATCTTCTTTTCGTTCGGATTTATACCTTTCCATGACATTTACGTGATTAAGATTTGTGCCCTTGATATGTATATGACATTGTAAAATGTAATATTAAATAATGTGTTTTCTTTAACATCCACAAACAGCGCTGACCGTGAGGTTCCTGACCAAACGTTTTATCGGCGAGTACTGCCCCACACTGGGTATGATTTTTTTAATGTCATGATATTGTTGTCTTATATTACCCTATATATTATTATTTTTTTGTGGATTAAACCCACCCACACAGAACAACGGGTTACTTCGGGAGTCGTCGTGGAGTAACGGCTAGATGCCGATCGGAAAGTCGTGGGTTTGGTTCCTGGTGGAACAGGGCTTTCTTCAAAAATCACCTTGGTTCCCAGGTCGACACGGCCTTTAATAATTTTTTTTTTTAAAGGAGAAAGAGGAAATTGTGATGCAGAACGGATAAAATAAATGAAGGAGTCAAACAGTGGCACAAGGTCACACCATTCTTCGCCTAATCTTAGCAATCCTCTACTTTGTTTAGTTTACCTCCTCTCACAATGTGGAAGTGGAGAGCTTGGCTTTGAGAGTATTGAAGCAATTAGTGATTAGTGATTAGAAAGTATTATCATCACAACACTCCGGACAGATCCATAGGTGCTCCAAACTCCTCCTCAAAAGCTCCACAAGTGTAAATTGACTGATGACGCCTGTTCTGTGTTGGTTAATGAAACGTCAAGTCCTCTTAGTGAAATGTTTATTTCTTGCAGCTCCAGGCTGCATCCTTATGTCCATCAGTCTAGACAGGGATACGGAGTCGTGTCCTTTGGCGTGCTCCTTGGTACAGTAAATGCGTCGTATGGCATTGAAAACATCACTTCTGTCCAGTACTGGACCAGCCATAGCAACTGCAGTGTCAGCAAGATAGTCTGCACGCTCATTCCCTTGAACACCTCCATGATCTGTCAGAAAGATGAAGGTTAGGGCAGATATTCGTGAAGGGCTTAGTGTTGCAATCCATTCTTGCCTGATAAATCCAGCTTGGATTTATATTCATCGAGTCATTAAGAATGCATACGTGTGTGAACTTTTTAAGCAATGAAAATGAACAACGATAAGACGCTTGGGGCTCAGAACATACTGCTGAGAAGTGATAAAAGTACCCGTATTACAGATGTAAAACAAAAAATAACAATGATGTTGGAAGCGCGAAAACTACAGAAGATTTCTGATTACCAAAAGGGTAAATTTGATGTTAAATGTCAGCAATAAAACAAGTGTCGGGAAGGATCTTTTCACGATCTTTTCAATTTATGCGGTGAAATTGTAGTTAAGATCCTTCCAAGATACAACACGAATAACAGTAGATGTGCATGGCTTTAACAACATGAACTATACTGATTATATGATTTGATCACACACACACACAAAAGCAAATATATAAAAATATAGAAGTAAAAGATAGGTCAAGAGAACGTATTAGTTTAAACAAGGGCAAAACAGAAGCTATGGTAATAACCAAGAACAAATGTCTCTCACTTCTAAGTGAAAGAAACTAGTCTGAAGCTTAATTTGTGTTTTAAGGTACCCTTAAAACCGGAGCCGGAAGATGTATTTAAGAAGTTGAATGCAGATCAGTCCAAGCAAAAAGCAGTATTTCAAAAGTCGAGGACAACTCGAAGGAATATGTACAACTCTGAAATTGTGAATAAAATAGGAAGGACAGAAGAATTGATCAAAAAATAAATAAAAGCAACAACAACAACAACAACAACAACAACAAAAAACGTGTCTGTCCACATTAAAAGGCACAATAAACATATATTTACTTGAAGGAGTAGTTTAAGGCAAACAAGAGATAAACATTGAGGCAAGTGGAGTAATTACATCAAGAGATGCACCGGCAGCAGATTTTTATATTTTTATTTTTTTAAATTCTTTTTTAACGTATCCAGAAACCATGAGTTGTAAACCCTTTGGCTCGGTACTATGGATATCGCAACCCTTCGGCATTGATTCCATTATAGGTACCGTTAATCTGGGAGAAATGTGGCTTTTCTGTCTACCCCCGGGAGTGAACCCGGACCACAAGGAGTTCGTCACCCGGCCGCCGCGAAAGTCAGGTTTAACCAACTTCGCTAGAGAGCCGGGTTGGCAGCAGATTAAAAGAGGGTATAGCCACTTCCCAGGACTATATTGGTACCTCCACTTCCCAGGATTATACTGGTACCTCCATTTCCCAGGATTATACTGGTACCTCCTCTTCCCAGGACTATATTGGTACCTCCACTTCCCAGGACTATACTGGTACCTCCACTTCCCAGGACTATACTGGTACCTCCACTTCCCAGGATTATACTGGTACCTCCACTTCCCAGGACTATACTGGTACCTCCACTTCCCAGGATTATACTGGTACCTCCACTTCCCAGGACTATATTGGTACCTCCACTTCCCAGGACTATACTGGTACCTCCACTTCCCAGGACTATACTGGTACCTCCACTTCCCAGGACTATATTGGTACCTCCACTTCCCAGGATTATACTGGTACCTCCATTTCCCAGGATTATACTGGTACCTCCACTTCCCAGGACTATATTAGTACCTCCACTTCCCAGGACTATACTGGTACCTCCACTTCCCAGGACTATACTGGTACCTCCACTTCCCAGGACTATACTGGTACCTCCACTTCCCAGGATTATACTGGTACCTCCACTTCCCAGGACTATATTGGTACCTCCACTTCCCAGGATTATACTGGTACCTCCATTTCCCAGGATTATACTGGTACCTCCACTTCCCAGGACTATATTGGTACCTCCACTTCCCAAGACTATACTGGTACCTCCACTTCCCAGGACTATACTGGTACCTCCACTTCCCAGGACTATACTGGTACCTCCACTTCCCAGGATTATACTGGTACCTCCACTTCCCAGGACTATATTGGTACCTCCACTTCCCAGGATTATACTGGTACCTCCATTTCCCAGGATTATACTGGTACCTCCACTTCCCAGGACTATATTGGTACCTCCACTTCCCAGGACTATACTGGTACCTCCACTTCCCAGGACTATACTGGTACCTCCACTTCCCAGGACTATACTGGTACCTCCACTTCCCAGGACTATATTGGTACCTCCACTTCCCAGGACTATACTGGTACCTCCACTTCCCAGGACTATACTGGTACCTCCACTTCCCAGGACTATATTGGTACCTCTACTTCCCAGGACTATATTGGTACCTCTACTTCCCAGGACTATACTGGTACTTCCGCAAGGTTGGATCTAATTCGGAGCCGAGGTCATTTAAAAAAAAGGACATGCTAATTGATGATTATAATAAATAATGATGATGAATATGACGATAACAACAAAAATGGCTGCCATGATGCTTAAAAAAGAGGACTGTGAAGGTGATTTCAAAGACGATAATGTATTGGTAATACAGAATATGTCGGTAATAATTATATAATAATATGAGTGATGTGTGTTGAAAAATATACTGTAAAACCTGCAAATAAAACAACGGCAGCTTTTAAAGTGGTCATAAATTTTGGAGGAAGTATTTACAAGTTTTGATGATCATAATATTAATTATTATGACGGCATGGTACCACGCCTGTCCATACCTAGAAAAAATAAACGTATCTCCAACAACCATGTTTTCCTTGATGGTGGCAGGTATTCGAATGTGGTTGTTCAAAAATTTATGATGCCAATTCCTGATACTCAAGTTCCTCATCCTAATAATTGTTAGCAATTTAACCGTTAGAATTCTATCTATCTTCTTTTACCCCACCAGGAAATCACACAAGCGATAACACCCGATGACACAAAGTGCCACCATGTGGATGAGGATCACCATAGGTCCCAGAAACCTTGTTCAGCGATGAGACAATATTTATGGCCGGGCTATATTGCGGCCCCTGGCAAGAGCCAGAGTAGGGCTTCAAAAAACGAAAAATTGCATCTCACAAAGAGATGATAAGATAATATTAGTTTCAATTGACTGTGAATAGAGCTGTAGTGTGGAAAAACAGTACCCAGAATAAGAGACACTATAGCAGTAGATGGTGCATTACCGCACAGACGGTTATTAAAAACAAGGAACGGCAATATTTTTTTGTAAAATAATCATTAAAAATATATATTGTATATTCATAATGGTTTTCATAAAGTTTTTTTTTTTTTTTTTGCGTTGCTGTATTAATATCCTACCCCAGACAGGGAAAATCCACAGGTTACGGGACAGTCTAATATTTTAGGGGGTGGTAAATAGGCTGCATGTAGTCGTGTGACCTAGGCTGAACTCTCTCGTTGGACGTAGGTAACTTGGGGTTGGGGCCAGTTTTAGATGTTTTGGGGTCGTTAAAATAGACAGAAAGCCGGGATCTCCAGTCTTGCCACCCTATAAAATATTGGACTGTCCTGTGACGTCATCGACTACATGGGGCATATTGAAAGAATACCAGATGACAGAGAAGTAAAAACTGTATACCTCATGAAGATGAATGGTCGTAGACCACGAGGCAGACCAAGAAGACGATGGAGAATATCCAGACAGACCTGCAAACACTTGGTGTTACCAACTGAAAAGAGAAGGCTAACCAGAGAGACGAATGGAGGCGGGTGATATCTGCAGCATTGAGCCTCGAGGGATCAAAATGCAGAAGAAGAAGAAGAAGAAGGTGGAAAGTTATGATGCACTGAACTGTAAAGACCACAATGGGCATTCCGTTTTTTTTTTTTTTTTTTTTTTTAATGCTGGCACAGAAGCGGAGCAACTATGTCACGAACCGTTCGTGGTGAAGCTGAAACTTCTACGAACAAACTCACACTACCAGCCATTAAACTGACAAAAGTCAAACGTCCCTCTTTTATAACCAATACTGTTTCATATCCAATACTAACCATTACAACAATTTTTGAGTATCGAAGCTGAGATGTTTTTGTATTTCTACGTTCGTTGGCGGTGGCCCCCCCCCCCCCCCCACCTACAGCATTCCCCACCACTGTGTGCTTTCATAGTCAATGCATCCGTATCTTCGCCTTGGTCGGCTTCTGTCTCTTTTTCCAGGAACTCCACCCTCCATCACCGTTCTGTCCAGACTCCTATGATGCTTGACATGTTCAGAATACCACAGCTCTCGAGAGAGGATGCTGTTTACCAGCGTATTCTCCGAAATGTTAAAGTCACGCAGGATGTCGACGTTTTCTTCTTCCTGGTCCACGGTATTCTAAGAACCGTCCTGTAACATTTCAGTTTAAAAGCTCCGATTTTCTTCTTCAAGACTAAGTGAGAGTCCATGACTAATTGGAACTACCTGTGATGTGGTCAGTATGGTGGGCTGGGACTTTACTTCCTAATACGTTTCTCTTACCCGTTTTAGACCGAGTCAAAATGGAACCCAGTGTTCATTGTTTTATTGATTTGCACCTTTCTGTCGTTCAATATGATAGTGTTAAATTGCCCCATGAAGAGGCATGGGACTCACAGCCTATGGCGATGGCGAGTGTGACTAACAAGACCTGCCTGCGTTAAGAAAAATCTTCTACAAAGATAGCATAGAATTTCAGGACCATTGTTGTCAACATCTGTGTTTAGTTCGTTTCTTCTCAGACGCTCAGCTCTGCTCCTGTCTGCAATGAATTTTTTCGTCATTCTTATTCCCTACACGATGTTCCCTCTCCACACAGCACATTCCATGGCATTTTGTTCCCACAAGATTACCACAATACCTGTATCATACATGTCCCGCTTGCACACGTCTTTAAATCGTAGTAGAGGTTGGCCTCGACATCTTTCACCTGTCTTTAACTCGCCATAAATGATGTCCTTGGGTACTCTGCTATCCTCCATTCTCCAGGTGTAACCCAGCCACCTGAGCCTTTGTAGACAACATTGAGAAGACTGTTGTAATAACTGCTGTTAACTGTTTAATAACACCGTCAATGCCGTTTTACAGAGAGCATATACAGATACATGTACACGTCTGCCGATGAAGAGGACACCAGGCTGGACATACTGGACACAGCAGGACAGGTAACCTGATTTGGTTTACAGCTTGTAACCTCGCAATGTAATTCTGTTTATTTATGAAATCGTTAGTGGCACTTTTTGTGACACTATTTCTGATATCATTTTTGATTCTTTCTTTCTTTCTTTCTTTCTTTCTTTCTTTCTTTCTTTCTTTCTTTCTTTCTTTCTTTCTTTCTTTCTTTCTTTCTTTCTTTCTTTCTTTCTTTCTTTCTTTCTTTCTTTCTTTCTTTCTTTCTTTCTTTCTTTCTTTCTTTCTTTCTTTCTTTCTTTCTTTCTTTCTTTCTTTCTTTCTTTCTTTCTTTCTTTCTTTCTTTCTTTCTTTCTTTCTTTCTTTCTTTTTCTTTCTTTCTTTCTTTCTTTCTTTCTTTCTTTCTTTCTTTCTTTCTTTCTTTCTTTCTTTCTTTCTTTCTTTCTTTTCTTTCTTTCTTTCTTTCTTTCTTTCTTTTCTTTCTTTCTTTTTCTTTCTTTCTTTCTTTCTTTCTTTCTTTCTTTTCTTTCTTTCTTTCTTTCTTTGGTTGTGGTAACGAAGTCAGGCCCAGGATAAGAGTGACTTCTTTTTCCAAATCATGCCGCGTAAGGTCGCAGGACCTCTCTTACGTGGCGGGGTGTTATGATATGGCTTAGTTTGGCGTTCGCTCGTCGTATATAATTTTTGTGGGAGGTTGTGTTGTCATGAGTCTGTTTCAAGGGCCACAGGTGCCTGTGTACAAGTAAGGTACTGAAGGGAGAAGCGCCGCAGGCGCCACTATTATTGAGTATCGAAGCTTAGATGTTTTTGTATTTCTACGTTCGTTGGCGGTGGCCCATCCCCCCTTTCCCGAAAGCAAGACAGAACTTACAAAGAACGTATGAATAGAAACATATCGCTGTTTCCATACTGCCGTAGTGTTGCGTAGGTAGCAGAACGGGAAAATAATCACGCAAGCGAGCGATAGGAAGACGACACTAGAGTGAACGGTTGAACCGTTGACAGTAATGTAAAAAAGACACTCCCGCAACGTAGGAGAGGTACGCGGCATGAATAACAAAGGAAGCCACCCTTTTTCTGAGCCCGACTCCGTTACTACAACCCTTTCTTTCTTTCTTTCTTTTTTCTATCTTTCTTTCTTTATTTCTTTTACTATCATCAGATAGAAAATGTGTGAGAGAGATTAAAAGCAGAATAGGTTAAGCAAAAGCTGCATTTCAGAAAATGTAAAATATCCTATGCAATAAATCGCTTTCATTTAACGTCAGAAAGAAGGGGCTAAAATGTTACAAAGAACCTGTTCTGCTGTGTGACAGCAAATCTTGGAATGTCAGTGAGTAAACAAATTAGGAAAAATTTGCAAGCAACAGAGATGTGGTTTCTGAGAGGAATGTTACGAATAGCTTGGACGACCAGAGTAACTAACAACGATTGCTTGAAAGAGGCTAATGAAAGTAGAACTCAATAGAAAACAATAAGAAAGAGACAAACACTATTCTATGGCCACATAATGAGAATAAAGACATTGGAGAACATTGAGACAACTGAATCATCCTGGTCTAAGGAGATGACCTGGTGATCTGGCCAACACACTTATGGGAAAGGAGAGACGAATATACAAGCAGATTGTTATTTTTTCCATTGGGACTGGAACTCCGTGCTTGCTTCTGAAAATGAGGACGGCGCTTTTGTGAATTTCCTGGGTGCTGTTACATCGATTTTCCATTCCACATTCAATACTTCTCTGTGTCTCTTTACCTCCTTCTGATTGTCTGTCTGTCTCTCATTCTCACCCACTCATACATTATCTCTCTCGCTTACTAACGTACCGGTTTATATGTACATTGACCAGTTGATACTAATATCGAACCACCACATATTCACTCATTGATCCATTAGATTATGCGCATGATCCTTTGTCCACAATGTTATTGATAACAGTTAGCTGACAACATAAAACTGACACTTCCAATGTCCTCCCTCAGCTGTCTACAGAATGGAAGGAGAGCTACGCCCTCTGGGCCGACTGCTTTATTTTCGTCTACTCAATAACCGATTACACCAGCTTCGACGAAGTTCATCGTCTCCGGCGCCTGGTAGAATCGGCCAAAAGATCTTCCTCGCTGTGCTGTGCCGTAGTCGGCAACAAGAACGATCTTGTCTACGACCGCCAGGTAACCGTGTCTCAAGGACAAGAGCTGGCCACTGACTTGGGCTGTCGATTTTACGAGTTGTCTGCCTGTGATTGGAACCAGTACCCTCAGATCTATAGTTTATTTACAGAACTTCCCGCCTCATGGCGGCGGTCAAGGACTCAGAGGGAAGGACGTCAGCGGAAGTCAAGTTCCGGAACTAAGTTCAAACAGGCGATTCAAAAAGTTATATCAGGAAAAACCCCACACCCAAAACGAACCTCAAACAATGTTGTGTATTCATAGTAGGTAATGTAGACTAAAGTGGTAGCTGCCTGCCTGGATATCCTTGTTCGACATTCAGCCAGACTCCAAAAGACAAAAATGTAGATTGTTTTCATGCATAGTTATGCAGGAACGTTAACCGAATCGTCGCTGTGTTTTAATTTGTTCCTTCTTCTTTCGTTCGCATTGGCTTGTGTGCATGGCATCCTGATTGCTGTGGTGCGCCTCCTGGCTGGTTGCCTCCGACTTCAGCACCTCGTTTTGCTATGGTAGACTGTGATCATACTCGAGAAGAGTAGGCTCATCCCTTCGTCTTTCGCCTTTTACCTCGTTTGTTGTCCCATCCAGTTTCCCGCTGGGGGTTAAGATCCCAACCTTCAACTGTATTGCTGGGAAGAACAGGGTCCACCACGTGAAGGTGAGGTAGGCTTGAGCCAGAGAGGCTAATAGACATTACGAGTCTCATATTGCGCATCATTGCTCCATTAGGACCCCATTCGTTCCTGAATTGAAATATTTATGAATCTCACTTTGCTGTAGAGGCTTACAGAGATTATTATTGAATGATACATGAATGTAGGTGAGGGAGATTTCGTTGAAAGTTCCACACAAGAACTTGTTAAATTCTTATTACGTCGCTGTAAACACAGTTTCATACTCCCGATATACTAGCGTTTTAGGTCAGCTATAGTAGCATACATATGGTAGCAGGCGGCCATGGTTTGACTCCACCGACTTTAGGCGTTAGTCATGCTTTGCAGAAAGTGAGGATACTATTAAACGTATATAAAACTTCGATTAACCGTCAACGGCAGGACCAGGACTGAGGCGGATAACGGAATTCACTGATAACATAAATCTGTTTATAAATTTGTAAACTAACGTAACTTCACTGAGCTTGGAGGGAAAAATCATTTAATAAGTACATATTGTATTTAATTTTACAAAACGATTAATATAAACTTCAGTATCATAGTACTAATGTACAGAAATGTATTGAATTCTCTAAAACTACGTTACTTAAAAATAATCTGCCATCTCTGTGACTTTGAGGTTGCAGCTTTCTGCCTGGCGATGTTCCGTATCTTACCCAGAAGTGGGATCTGTGTTGCTTTTGCCTTCCTTTGTACTTCAAACCAGTTGATGCACCTTGATAACATTGTTTTTATCATACAATGCACTATCTTTCAGTTTGATACTGCTGGGTGTAAAATGAATCCGTAGACAATTTTAAAGATATCTGTGTGTTTGTTGATACTCTAGCTTTTATTACAACGGATAACAGAAACTGACGGTAAAACGAGTGACAATTAATCGAAGTTTTGGTGTTTTTAGAAAACCAACAAAACAGCCAACTTAAAGTCTTGAAGACTTAAATGCAATCAAACCTTCTAATAAGAACACGGAGGGGAAAACAGACACATAGACATACATGTCAGCCTGTCAGCCTGTGGCTTAGGGCCATAGAGTTATCTCCGTCTCGAAGTGGTTAAGCTGTTAACCTCGTGCTCTGAAGGTTGCAGGTTCGTTTCAAGGCTGCGTCATTCAATCCATGATTGCAATGTAGGGATCGTCTTCAGGGCTACGGAGTTTGTGCTTTGTGCGACGCTCTCTCATGCGGTTAGCCGTTTTGTGGAGAGATACCGACCCATTTGGGATAAAACCGGGTGCAATGGAGTCGATCAACTGGAATTGTAGCTGCTAGGCGCCCGCCTGCGAATCGGAAGGTCGTGAGTTCGGGACTTGACGGAGCAGCACTTTGTTTTCAAAAAATAACCTTGGCTCCCATGTCAACCCAACCTTGCGTGGGCACCAGGTACAGTCCTGGGAAGTAAAGACGGCCGGCATGATGCAGACCATATCATCCAGCGAGTGCCGATGGATCTATAAAATCTAGACCTAGCCTTATATTCCCATTGCGCATCAAGGCATAGAAAAGGGTCCTTTGTATATATATTATATATACATACATACACACACACACACACATATATATATATATATATATATATATATATATATATATATATATATATGTATATATATATATATATATATATATATATATATATATATATATATATATATATATATATATATATATATATATATATATACATGTGTGTATTTGTGTGTGCGTGCGCGTGAGTGTGTGCTTTTGTAGAATGTAATGTTTGTTCAGTTTTGTTGTATGTGTTGCTGGTGTGAACAGAGACCGGTTAGTAAATACTGATTTAAGAATCGATATCATAGCATAATGGTTGTATCCACAGGTCAGTGGTCTTCAACCTGCCCCCCCCCCCCATCCCCACCTTAGGGGGACGAAATAAGGTTAAAAGGGGGCTTCCAACAATTTTGAAATTAAATGTATTTGTATTTATAACACACTGTTTCACACACACACAACACACACACACACACACATATATATATATATATATATATATATATATATATATATATATATATATATATATATATATATATAACTGGTACTATTAGCCATCGGACGTTGGGATTCATACTGAGGGGAGGATCTGAGCACCTATGGACATGTCCGGAGTGAAATGAGGATAACCTAACTAACTAACTAAATATATATATATATATATATATATATATATATATATATATATATATATATATATATATACAAGGTCCGACAATTAAGTAATGAGACTAATTCCATAAAAATAAAAATCAACAGTTTAAGAGTTTAAGATATCACCTGTATTTTAGTCAAAGGAAGCTCCTTGTGCATTGATACAACAAGTGGCACGATCTAACAAACACTAGAACGACCCCTGTAGTTCTTCTGTTGTAATGGCCCTTAAAGTCGATGTTACAAATCTTTGGATGTCATCAATATCGTCAAAAAAGCGTCCTTTCAATGGTGACTTTAATTTTGGGAAAAGAAAATAATCACAGGGAGACAAATCTGGCAATGTGGTACAAACCCGCAAGCAACTTTTATTCTGCTAAAATCTTGCACTTAAATATTATGAATGGTCTCTCTATTACCACCAGATTCATCTACTATTATCCCCACAGTAAAACAATAATCTTGTATCTTTTCTCTGACTTTTGTAATGAGTTCACCATTACGAATAGAAATATGGCGTCTAGGTCTAAGTGCATTTGTAATCATTTCTTCACCAATTTTGAATCGTGAATACCACCTGAAAATTTATGCACGAGATAAACAATTATCCCCATAAACATGTTGCATCAGTTCAACTGTTTCAATGGCACTTTTTCCGAGTTTTAAAAAGGATTTAATGATAGCTTTTTTCACCGTGCTGATTATTTAACAATGCTCCTTTGACTAGGTCAACAAAATGGCGGCTTGTTTGTTGTCTGCTTATTGTGCGGTGATAAAAAGTTGCCAGATCATAGATGAATGTTGCCTTTTAGATTCCATGCTTTGTTTCATGTATGGTATTTCTGTCTTGGCCATAATGAAATCAGTCTCATTACTTTACTATAGGACCTTGTACATAGTTTAATTATAACTAAACAATATACACATATTTTGAAAACCTGTTTATAAAACAAAAAGATAAGGACATTTTCAGTTTTCGTAACCTGTGTGTATATCTACAGTTAAAACTTTTATTAATATGATAACACAGACATCTAATTATTAATTTAGAACACATTCTGACCAAAACGTATCTCCATACTTTCTGTTTCCTTTCTTGCGAAATTTATTGTCCTCTTTTTAAACACATTTGATATGTTAGGAGTGAGATCGAGGGAGGGGTGCTCTAGGGTCTTGCAGTATACTCAAAAAGGGGTGGGGGGGGGGAGGGGTCGCGACCTGAAAAAGATTGAAGACCACTCCCATAGATGTTCCGTCTCCCGCTGTATGCACGTGTCCCTAAGTCTACATCCGGACTGTTCTAGTAGCTGACTGGTTGAACCCACGTCGCAACCCGCCGCTCAAATGCCAATATCTTGCCAGATCTACACATAATTCCAAATGTATGCATTCATACACATGTCATTTCATCGTTCATGAACAGAGGCAAGATTATGTTTCATGTAGGACTGGATACCTCGTATGAAACAAATAACTAGTCGTCTTCGGGGGGGGGGGGGGGGGGTTCCTAGGGGGGGGGAGGGGGGGGGGGGGGGGGGGGGGGGGGGGGGGGGGTTCCCTAGGGGGAGGCGTCAATAGACTTTGAAAGTAAGTGCATTTGTATTTGTAGTAATCCGTTATACTTACTTTTTGTTTTAGTTTGATAATGAGTAAAATATTTTAAAAACTATTCATTAAACAATGGACATTTTTTGTTTGTTTTATGAGCAGTTTATACATCTGCCGTTGAAAGTCCAATTAATATGATAACAAGTCCATTTAATTATATATTACATAAACATTCTGGCCAAAACATTTCTTCATACTTTCTGTTTCTCTTGTTGAGGAAACTGTTATCATCCTCTTTTTAATCAAATTTTTGGCGAGTGGAAGTGGCGAGGGGTGGTTTGCCACATATTCAAGAGCAGCGCGACCTGAAAATGGCGGAAAACCACAGTTGTTTCCTTCTGTATTCATAGACATTAAAAAAAAATATAATGTTGTTTTGGATTGTTTTTCTATTAACGCTCTACAACATGCTCTGATGTGACGGTATTGTAGTATTCTTTGCAGGCTAGTTTCATGGATTGTTTAAAGAATGTCTTTAACGTTTCGTTTGAAAGCTCTGAAACAGATAGGGCCGCATAAGGTTTTTTTATAGCTTTGCCTTCCCATTTCTATGGCTAGATAGGTCCATAGAATCCACTGCTGGACTAGTTCTGTTCTTGTAAACAACTTTCGGAGCTTTACTTTCTTTTCTTTTCCTTTTTTTTAAAAATTATTTCTTATTTCTGTTTGTGATAGCTTGGAAAACTGGCTTTACTATGTAAATATGACTATTTGTTTTTTAATTTAGTAAATCAATCCGGAATAAGTGAGAGTCTGCCCAGTTGGAAGGAGGCTTTTTTGTTTATCACTGAAGCTGGTGCAAGCTTTCCATGCCTATTTTTGTCTCTGTGTTGCAATTAGAACTTGTAGATTCGCCCACTCTCTTATGTTTATGGCTTTTTTACTAAAGTCTTCATTGACGATTACTGTGTATATAACGTCAAAACGTCTTTGCTCTCACCCTTGATGGGTTGGGGCGGGGAAGGGGGGGGGAGGATTATTCCTGGTACTTCTAGAACTTGCTGGATAAGAATAGACAGTTAATGTAAAGTTGGGGTGCGAGAGCTTTACATATCACTATATTTTTATATTTGCATGTTGTGTCAAAGCTTCTCTTGTAAAATAATTTATACATTTCTTGATAGTTTTTCGTTTCAAAATATATGGTTCAGTAGGTGGTTTGGAATCCTCTTAAGCCAAGTGATTTGTGCAGTCTGCGAAATCCAAGGGTTCCAAGACAACCGTTTTTTATTTTCTAATGGACAAAATAGGCGCATAGTCATAGAGGAAAGGAAAAGGGGAGGGAAGAAAGGAAAACAAAGTAGAGCATGCATATAATAAACTGGTATTATGTAACAACATATATATATATATATATATATATATATATATATATATATATATATATATATATATTATATATATGTGTGTGTGTGTGTGTGTGTGTGTGTGTGTACTAGCAGAGTAAAAGAAAAATGAAAAACTTCCAGAAGTAGGGGAGGCTAGGAAAAATTGTGATTAGGACACAAAGTTATAGAATCCCGCTTAACAGCAAAAACACGAAAGTAAAGAAAAGAAAAGCGGCCCCTCTGTGCAGGGGTCCCGTAATATTTCTCCAGAACCCAGAAAACGGATATCTGAACAGCTCTATGTTACACACTAACACACAAGATGACTACACACACCTAGACAAACTACTTGCACGGACTTCAGATCCTAAATTGAATCAAGCAATTGAATTATAATCATCACATATAATAGCTGTTTATTTTACTGAACTGAACATAAAATTAACGTATAGTTCACAGATAATGCATTAACTACAACCAACGTGCTCGACCAGAATGTTAAGTGCTAATCATCTCCAGCTAACAAGGAAATATGATATTGAACGCATACGCTCAGAAAGATTACATCAACGATGCCAAAAACCGAAACATATTATTACCACATTCGTTAAGCTTCAATATGCCACCAGACTAATAAGTCGCTTATAGTGACCTGCAATCAAACTATCTCCGAGCTAGGATACACGTTGATATATCTACCCACACAGTTTAACTACCAGAGAAAAATGCAGATTTAACTAGAGAAACATACCACCACCATGAAATCAACCAGACGGCCGGTCATTCCCGGCAATCGCCCGTACCCACGCTGTTTAGCCCAATGTGCAGAGCCACAACAGCTCTGGATGGGTATCCTGCTCCCTGAGCGACCGCAGGGTTAGTCCGGAAGCCAAAATGAGACCGATTTCAAGTGCTTTGCCTTTGAATACACAGTGGCCAGGCTTTTTCGCAATTGCAAATCAAACTAAATCAAGACATTTGTCTTATATATAAATATATATATATATATATATATATATATATCATACAAAGGAGATAGAAAAAGGAACGTTTCGTGTGTAGGAAACTTTACAATAAATGTTTTTTTTTTATATTGCTTAGAAAGAAGAAGTTTACAGAGCGTTGTCTTGTGGGTAATTTGTTGCAAGTATGCACTGCACCAGAGCGTTACAGAAATGGCTAACATATAAAAGAAATGCATGTTTGGTAAAGAATACTTATAGTATCAAAACTGAATACTTCGTATGTCAGACCTAATTTTTAACAGAAAGAGCAGCGTCAGAAAAAGGAATTGAGGCAGACACAGACAGGAATTGGCCTTTTACCGTTAGTCCTATATTACTAGAACAATCTGCCTACAAGGAATTTGCCTGTCATGAAATCTTACATGTTATACAAGATAGGATTGTCAGTATTGCAACAGAAAGAGCTGGGTCGGAATAGGAAAAAAATGTAAGAGAAAATGTAGCGGAAGAGGAATGTGTAAAAAAAAATTCTAATGTAGTGATCTGTGTTAGTATGTGTGGCATTTACATAGTAAAGAAAGGATCTTATACAGTGTTGGTCATATAGTGATATAAGAAATACATGCATGGGAAATGAACTTGAATAGCATACATTTTACACATTTGCACATGATAGGGAGGGACAAGAATAGGACAGAGGGAGCAGGGTGGGAAAAGGATAAAACAGAGAAAAAAAACAGGAACAAGAAAACATTTCAAAACAAGCATGTAACAAAGTTGTCTCATGTTGTGATTAAAATAGAAGACATTTGATAAGAAAAGAGTTGTTTGAAGTAAGACAATTGGTGTATGAATTAGGTAGAGACAAGCATTACATGTTTGTGATCATACAAATGTTTGTCATTTATTGAAAGTCCCCGTATGGGTTCCGGGGCCCTATTGTGGGGGACAACAAAAATAGACCCACTGCCTTCCCAGCAAGCGTGTCGAAGAAGTCGACTAATTGAGGACTTCTTTCGAAGTCGGAGTGCATCTGCCCGAGCGGCAAGGAACAACCAACTGCACACAAATAAGCCAGTTAAACGGATGTACACGCAAAAATCAGGTCCTGGCACAAAGCCAAAGTCCAAATGGACGAACAACCTGGACTTTCCACTGGAGCTTACAGCCAGTGAACACAGAAGAAGAAGAAGAAGAAGAAGAAGAAGAAGAAGAAGAAGAAGAAGAAGAAGAAGAAGAAGAAGAAGAAGAAGAAGAAGAAGAAGAAGAAGAAGAAGAAGAAGAAGGAGGAGGAGGAGAAGAAGAAGAAGAAGAAGAAGAAGAAGAAGAAGAAGAAGAAGAAGAAGAAGAAGAAGAAGAAGAAGAAGAAGAAGAAGAAGAAGAAGAAGAAGAAGAAGAAGAAGAAGAGTTATTGATAGAAGAAATGCATATATGGAGAAGCATTTGTATAGCAACAATTTTAACCTTTTTTACGCTATTGGGGAGCAGCCGTCGAGTAGCGGTTAGACACTCGCCCGCGGATTACAGGGTCTGGGTTTGGGTCCTGAAGGAGCCTGACTTTGGTCAAAAATAACCTAGGTTCCCAAGTCGACCCAGCTTTGAGTGGGTACCAAGTATAGTCGTAGGAAGTAAAGACGGTCGGCGTAATGTTGACCATATTATCCACCGAGTGCCTGTGGGTCTATACAATTTAGGTCTAGCCAGTCATCATTTTTCGGCCATGTTATGAGATGAGGGAAATTGGAACATGTTGTGACCACTGGCAAGATCTGTGGAAGGAGGGATAGAGGTAGACAACGAGAGAAGATTTTTGACAGTCTTGTTGCATGGAATGGAGGTGTGTCGGCACACGAACTGATTCATGCTGAAGGATATCACTGATTGTGAAGAGACGTCATCGCCCACGCCAGTCGGCAAGGCGCCTGATGATGATGATACAAGTCTTCCATACATGGCATGCAATTTTTCGTCATTTAAAGCCCCTTCCTGGCTGTTGGACAAAATGCAAGTGAGGAAACAACCCTTAGTCTGCTGATTGTTGAACAAATTACAAGTGATGAAACAACCTTTAGTCTGCTGATTGTTGAACAAATTACAAGTGATGAAACAACCCTTAGTCTGCTGATAGTTGAACAAATTAAAAGTGATGAAACAACCTTTAGTCTGCTGATTGTTAAACAAATTACAAGTGATGAAACAACCTTTAGTCTGCTGGTTGTTGAACAAATTAAAAGTGATGAAACAACCTTTAGTCTGCTGATTGTTAAACAAATTACAAGTGATGAAACAACCCTTAGTCTGCTGATTGTTGAACAAAATACAAGTGATGAAACAACCCTTAGTCTGCTAATTGTTGAACAAATTACAAGTGATGAAACAACTCTTAGTCTGCTGATTGTTAAACAAATTACAAGTGATGAAACAACCCTTAGTCTGCTGATTGTTGAACAAATTACAAGTGATGAAACAACCCTTAGTCTGCTGATTGTTAAACAAATTACAAGTGATGAAACAACCCTTAGTCTGCTGATTGTTAAACAAATTACAAGTGATGAAACAACCCTTAGTCTGTTGATTGTTGAACAAATTACAAGTGATGAAACAACCTTTAGTCTGCTGATTGTTAAACAAATTACAAGTGATGAAACAACCCTTAGTCTGCTGATTGTTGAACAAATTACAAGTGATGAAAGAACCCTTAGTCTGCTGATTGTTAAACAAATTACAAGTGATGAAACAACCTTTAGTCTGCTGATTGTTGAACAAATTACAAGTGATGAAACAACCTTTAGTCTGCTGATTGTTAAACAAATTACAAGTGATGAAACAACCCTTAGTCTGCTGATTGTTAAACAAATTACAAGTGATGAAACAACCCTTAGTCTGCTGATTGTTGAACAAATTACAAGTGATGAAAGAACCCTTAGTCTGCTGATTGTTTAACAAATTACAAGTGATGAAACAACCTTTAGTCTGCTGATTGTTGAACAAATTACAAGTGATGAAACAACCTTTAGTCTGCTGATTGTTAAACAAATTACAAGTGATGAAACAACCCTTAGTCTGCTGATTGTTAAACAAATTACAAGTGATGAAACAACCCTTAGTCTGCTGATTGTTGAACAAATTACAAGTGATGAAACAACCCTTAGTCTGCTGATTGTTAAACAAATTACAAGTGATGAAACAACCCTTAGTCTGCTGATTGTTAAACAAATTACAAGTGATGAAACAACCCTTAGTCTGCTGATTGTTAAACAAATTACAAGTGATGAAACAACCCTTAGTCTGCTGATTGTTGAACAAATTACAAGTGATGAAACAACCCTTAGTCTGCTGATTGTTAAACAAATTACAAGTGATGAAACAACCCTTAGTCTGCTGATTGTTGAACAAATTACAAGTGATGAAACAACCCTTAGTCTGCTGATTGTTGAACAAATTACAAGTGATGAAACAACCCTTAGTCTGCTGATTGTTGAACAAATTACAAGTGATGAAACAACCCTTAGTCTGCTGATTGTTGAACAAATTACAAGTGATGAAACAACCCTTAGTCTGCTGATTGTTAAACAAATTACAAGTGATGAAACAACTCTTAGTCTGCTGATTGTTAAACAAATTACAAGTGATGAAACAACCCTTAGTCTGCTGATTGTTAAACAAATTACAAGTGATGAAACAACCCTTAGTCTGCTGATTGTTGAACAAATTACAAGTGATGAAACAACCCTTAGTCTGCTGATTATTAAACAAAATACAAGTGATGAAACAACTCTTAGTCTGCTGATTGTTGAACAAATTACAAGCGATGAAACAACCTTTAGTCTGCTGATTGTTTAACAAATTACAAGTGATGAAACAACCTTTAGTCTGCTGATTGTTAAACAAATTACAAGTGATGAAACAACCCTTAGTCTGCTGATTGATGAACAAATTACAAGTGATGAAACAACCCTTAGTCTGCTGATTGTTAAACAAAATACAATTGAACCCTGTTCACTAACAGTCGACAACGCAGGCGGAATGTCAATCAGTACAATTACTTGTACTGTTTGGTTGTACAGATGTTTAAAAAAAATTAACAAAATAACGCAGGTTCAAAATGTGAAGTTATGGTCACAAACTAAACTGTATGTGATCACCATGGTTGTCAGTGAGTTGTTTTCATGCTTTAAGAGCTTAGAGGTCGGTCATATGAAGGTATTGCACCAGTTTGACTACAAAAGTAAAGGACCAGTTTCCACGCCTTTAAGCGTATAACGCATATCGGACTAGACCTATATTTTGTTATAGACCAGTCGGCATAAGATGGGTGATGTGGTCGGCATCACGCCGGGCGCCTCTACTTCCCGTGACTGCACCAAGTAGTTTTACTAGTGAGAAAAATAAATAATTCCTAATTGAATCATTTTATGCGCTTATATATAAGTGTTTTGAATGTTATATTTGAATTTTGACGAGTAGTTTATTTTCTGAGACAGCAGTGGCAAACTATAGCCAGCGTTCATTGTGGAAGCGGCGCAGACATTATGAATATATTTATCTGACATTTAGCACATAACTATTATTCTTACGCAGTTAAACACGGCTGATGCTACGTGAGTCCCTCTCTTTGAGTACATTTGTAAGGAGCCCTCCCCCCCCCCCCCCGCAAAAAAAATATTACTCTCAAATGTTGTGTGTGTGTCGGCGCCCCGATGATTAAGACCGGTGCCCTTTCTCTCCAGGCGAAATGTTTGCCGTGTCCAGGAGAAACAATTAACTACACTGCTTTGTTGCCGGGGACAGCCGGTGTTAATTCCAATGGCGCACATAAATTACTCTGAGATCAGGTCCAAGCCTGACAATTGCTCTGATAAGGAGAAAGGTTGTTTTCTCATTCCCAGTGTCTGCACACGATATTCAGAGACTGTAGGTTTTACTTACCAACTCGGTTTTACTGGAGTCTGCTAACGAAACATCAACTAGTCTCCTTTCTTGTTGTTTTACAGTCAATGATTGATGTCCGCGCTTGTCTATCTTTGCGGTAAGTTTGTTGTTCAAATTAATTTTACTGACCCTTAAAAAGACGAATTAGTATCGTGCCTTTCTATTATTACGTTACCTGTTCTCGTTTCATGGAATAAATCACCAATCCAGAGTACTACTAGTACTGGTAGTAGGTATTAGTGTTGTAGATGTTGTTGTAGCTATAGTAGTAGTCATGGTAGTAAAGTAGTTTATAGTTGTGGAAGTTGTTATTGTAATAGCCGCTGTAGTAATAGTTGCTGTAGACGTAGTATCTGTTGATTTAGTTTGTATTAATACTAGTTGTTGTAGTATTAGTTGTAGTATTAGAAGTGTTATAAACAGCGGAAGTAGCAGCCTTGTAGTAGTTTTTGGTGTGGTATTATTTCTGATAGAGGTAGTAGTAGTAGCAGAAGTAGTGGTAGTAGTAGTGGTGGTGGTGGTGGTGTTAATAGTAGTATTAGTAGTGGTAGTAGTAATAGTCAGAAGTAGTACTACAGGCGATGGTAACAGCAATAGTAGAAGCGGTGGTGGTGGTGGTTTAGTAATGGAAGTACTAGGGGTACTAGTGGTAATAGTAGTAGTTGTAGTGGTATTAGCACTGGTAGTGGTTGTATAAGTAGTTTTATTAGTAGTGGTAGTAGTAGTAGTCTGTCCTATTGACCCCTTTTTTAAAAAGAAAACAGTTTTAATTTGTACCCACTTAAAAAATGCCTTTAGATCAACAGGAAACACCGGGGTTGTACTTGCTGCAGCTGTTGCTCATAAGACTGTTGCAACATATTAGTATGTCGGCTGCAGTGTGAAGATGCGTCTGGTAAACGTAAAGATAACAGATTAATAGGTACGCAACGCTACAGTTGTGTTTTTTTTTTTAAACTGTTTTATTATTGTTACTTATAAATTATAAAAATGAAATTGGAAATACTGTATATTTTTAATAAAAATGAAAGGTTTTCTTAAGATAGGTTGTGTCTTGAAACATTTTATCGTTATAATATATATATATATATATATATATATATATATATATATATATATATATATATATATATATATATCCGTATCTCAGCAGAGCAACCTTCTTTTTAAGGGAACCTGCAAGATGAACGGGGTATTGGGATTAGGCCTATTGTAGTAAAATACATAATGCCTCCGTTCGGGTCAAAGGGATGTGAGGCTTTCAGGTAGAAGCCAGAGGAAACAGCAGACAGTCAGTGCCTATCTGAAAGATGTAGTGCACATTTTTTATAGCTCCCCCCCCCCCCCCCCCCCCCCCCCCAATAATAAAACATTTATAGAACAGAATCGTTTATTACACGCTTCTGTTTTTGCCTGACATGTCAGCGCTGAAGGTGGAACCTCGACCATCAATTATATACTATCAGATCTATACCTGAGCCAAGCCGGGCACTCATTCATGATCATTGTCATTATCGTGTAGCAACTTATTTGCAAAACACCGCTCTCATCACAGCCTACTTATCTGAGTTCGACTTAAGTGGACTCGACTGTATATACTTTCATTTTTGTTAGCAGGCAGTAATATGTGTCAAAGAAGAAGGTTCTAACCTTACTTATTTACTTAGTCGCTCCTCTTCTACCTTGGGGTGTAGAGGTTTGCCAGAGAGATCGCCAGACGTCTCTATCAGCAGTTTTCTTTCTGGCTTTGTTCCATTCCAGTCCTCTGTCAGTTAGGGACTGTCGGATGTTGTCTTCCCAGCGCACCCTGGGTCGTCCTGGAGGTCTGGTTCCCTGGTTCTTAGCCTCCCATGCCTGCCATGGTGGCCGATTTTCTCCCATTCTGCATACATGTCCAAACATAATAACTGTGATTGATTCACCCGGGTTTGTTAGGATCAAGATCTTGACGTATTGTCTGATTGCGGACTTTGTCTCTTCTTGTCACTTCTTTCTCAGATATCTCATTTCTGAAGCCTGAAGCTGGCTTCTGTGAGCTGTTGTCATTGCCCATGACTCACATCCATAGGTCAGGACTGGTACATGGGTAGAGCGTTAAACAGCCATTTTCGTCCTCTTGCCAATTTCTCTTTTGCTAAGAAACGAAGGTCATAACCTCAGTATCTAAATGTGGGTGTAAAGGGGAAACACCGTAATATCTCCCCATGAATAAGTGTAAATAAAAGTTAAAAATCGCCGATGAAGGAGGACGCTTTCAGAAACTGAACAACAATTTTTGAACGGTGGTGAAATGGTCAGATCATATGACACATGCTCGTAAGGCCGTGGCTTCGTTTCAGGAACTGTGCAGTTCGGTTCACAAGTGCAGTTGTACGGAAATTCCCGTGGATCGTAGTTGGAGCTACGACCTTCTTACTTTGTATGACTCTCTCATCAGGCGGCTGGCGTTTCTATGGGGAGAGACTAAGCCGTATAGGCTAAACTCCACTTGACTTAAAACGAAAGACTGCTTGTAATCTTCAATCTGAATAACTTCACATAATTTTTTTTTCTTGTTTACACTGTTACTAATAGTGTTTTATACAGACCACAAGTTGAAAGCAAATTCACTCTAGTATTATTCTGCCGCTGCAATGAAACTGGACTTCAGTGAAATTCACAGGGAGAACGAAGTTCTGGAAGGCAGTCTTCAAGAGCACCTAGAGCTTATCTCCTGGGTAAGGCGGTGTACGTGTTTGTTACTAATTACTACTACTACTACTACTACTACTACTACTACTACTACTACTACTACTACTACTACTACTACTACTACTACTACTACTACTACTACTACTACTACTGCTGCTGCTGCTACTACTACTACTACTACTACTACTACTACTACTACTACTACTTTACTATTACTACTGCTGCTGATGCTGCTGCCACAACAACAACAGCAACAACAACTTCTACTACTAATACTGCTACTACTACTACCACTACCACCAATCCAACCACTACCACTACCACTGTCACTACCACTATCACTACAACAACAACAACAACAACTACTACTACTACTGCTACAACAACAACAACAACAAAAAACTTTTGCTACAACCACCACTACAACCACCACTGCCACTACTACTACTACTACTACTACTACTACTACTACTACTACTACTACTACTACTACTACTACTACTACTACTACTACTACTACTACTACAAATACTATTATTACTACTACTACTACTACTACTACTACTACTACTACTACTACTACTACTACTACTACTACTACTACTACTACTACTACTGCTGCTGCTTCTGCTGCTGCTACAACAACAACCATTACTACCACTACTAGTATTTATCCGATGTCTTAGTATTTATTGCTACTACGCCCTTGTACATTATTGCCATTTTTTAAAGTTTTCCTTCTCCAGGATTGCAGTCTGTAGGATAAAAACCTCAAGGATGAGAATCAAACAGCCACCAAGAGTATTTCTTATTATCTGTTCTTCCTTCATCGGCGTCTCTGACTTGGGATTGGGAACAGTTTCGCCATTTCCGCATTCCAGGGTTCGAAGTCTGCTACAGGCGACTTCTTAGCATACCGTTATACGCTGGGTGCTCGCGGTGTGGAGAGGGCACTAGAGAGAGCGTAGTGAGTTCGGAAAGCAGTATTCATCCCATTGCAGGTCTTTTGCAGAACGTCATTTTCATCACAGCCTGCCTGAAAGAAACTCAGTCTCTCACCAGAGCTCCCGCATCGAACACTTCACTAACCAAGGTGTCACTTGTATCCTGCACCTATCTTCGTGCTGGTCGTCCGCTGCCCCTCTTTCCTAGCACCAAGTCTTCCGCTTCTATTCTTTCCAGTCCGCCGTGGTGCTTACTATGGCACACATTTCTAGTTTCTGAGACAAGATGCTGTTTCCTAGCCAATCTTCCTTGATGTTTAGATCTTTTAGGGTGTCAGTATTTTTTTTTTTTTTTTTTTTTTTTTTAAATCTATGGTATTCTGAGAATATTAGTGTCGTACTACTGAACACAAAATTGTCTAGTCAAACCACAAACACTCAACACAAATGCTGGATTTAGTTTACAACATCCTTAAGTAAAGTAAAAATCCCTTTTCCAGGTCTCTAGGGGTATTGGGCATATAGGGCTAGACCTATATTTTTATAGACCAATCGGCACTAGGTGGGTGATGTGGTCAGCATCACACCGGCTGCCTTTACTTCCCAGGACGGGACCTGGTACCCACTCAAGGAATGCTCTCTAGCTGCAAGGCTCACTTGTCGTTTGTGTTTGTTATAGATGTGACTGGTTTCATTTATCCTTTGATTTAGTATGTTTTCACCTTCTGTACAGGAACGGCTACAATGAAGATAATGATGACGACCCACCACTACCTCCATTATTTGCAGCCCAGAATATACTTTTTTTTAAAAAATCAGTTGGAATTGGTTTTACAATGTGTGTCGCAGTTATTTTCATAACGTATACTGAGTCTGTAGTATGAGTTAAATGGTTACACTTAAAATAGATTTATTTCTTTTACAGAATGAAAGAAAAGCGTTGACAGAAAAAGGAGTTGAACTTGATGAAATACGAATGCAACTGCTGGAGATAACAAAACTTCAGACGTTAGTAAACTCCCGCCAACCTGGCGATTCGTCATCGAAAGTTGTGTCTAACATTCGCAATTTTCGCTACAGTCAAGACGCCAGCAATATTCGTTTAACTAAAACCACTCGTGCTAGATTACGATTTGAGGCCGAGAGAGACAAATTTAGTTCCAAAAATCTCTTCAATGTCTGCAGATGGAACAAGTCTTCGGCGTTTGATTTCGGGATTTCCTCAAATCTGACGTCTTCTGACCTGGAAACGAAGACGGATAAAGAAAACCGTTTGATTTGTCAAGGTGAAAATCAACGCAATGAAATAGACAGGGAAAAGAAGTACATAGCACAGAGAACAGAGGTTAGTGATAACCTTTCGAAGCCATTTCAATGTGGAGTTCGATCTCAATCTGTGAATGCTGAATCCAGACATGAGGGGAAAGCACAAACCGAGCTACCACCTCGACCCACAACTGTTCCAGGGTGTAGGTCACGACGACAGCTAGAGAAAGTTTGTCGCCTTGTTCCAGAGCGGGCAAACACAACCCATCTCAAGGTCGACTGGGACGTGATCAGCAGGGTGTCACGAGGTCAAAAGCTGCAGCAGCTTAAAGTTGAATATCAGGGTTTGCAGTGCAGGGTACACAACTTCGTTAGTGAATTAGACCGACTCAATAAACGATCTCAAGTAACAATGATGCCATCCTAAAAATCAACGGAAAGAATGAGCAACAGAAACAAATTTGTTTTAGTGATACTGATTTTATGCTTAGAAATGTTGGCGTTACCAAATGAGAAGTGACGTTCCGAGGAGATCAAATAAAAAGCGAGCTGTGGAAATGAAGTAACAAGAGATCAGTGAAATATTTCGGCACCAAGACATCATTTTTTTTTCAAGCCGTTTGCCTCGTGCTGACTGACTGACTTTTGACCACACCAGGACATCACACAAGCGATAAATACTCGGTGACACAGTGCCACTATGCGGATGAGGATCACCCGTGGAGAGGTCCCAGAAACCCCTTTCAGACGTTAGGCCATATCTATGCCCCGGCTATATTCAGGGCCCCCTGCAGAAGCCAGGGTGGGGCTTCAAATAACGAAAAATTGCATCCCACATGGAGATGACTGATAGCATTTGAGCAATTGCCTCGAGCTCTGAAGGTCTTTGGTCCATTTCATGGCTGCGTTGTTCGGCTCACGAGTTACATTTCTATGGCAATCCCTCGTTCCCGGAGCTACAGAGTTCGTTGCTGTGTTCGACGCTGTCAGCAGACAGCTGGCCGTCACGCAGAGAGAGGCCGAGTCATAAAGGGTAAAACCCATTGCAAAGAAGTAGGGCCTTGCGACTTTCATGTTAAGAAGAGGAAATACAACCTTGTCTAATAACTTGCTTACCTTTAATGTTATGTTATGTTAAGTTATGTTATGTTATTACAACCAACGCCACAGCAGAATGGGTATTCTCATAAGTGCTCAGGCCTCCGATGCAGCGGCCACTCCATGGTACCTCTATTAACTGTTCTCATGAGGAGCCGGTTATGGTGTCTCCTATTCTCCTTTCTCGGCTTCAAAAGCGACAGACACACATTACATTACATTTAATTTAACAGACACAAATAATGAATAATGTGAGCATGTTCACAATGATAAAATCATACGTTCACGAATTTCAAAACAGAATTGTGTGCACCCAGTCCTTTATAAAAATCTATGTAAAATTTTTTTATCATAAGTCGACGCCTACTTGGCCTCTTGGTTCACCAATGAGCGACTCGATCGGATCCAGCCATCGCATTAACACTGCAAGATACCTTTTTAGGGCTACACGGTAAATAAACTAAAAGACACTTTCCACGCCTTCGGGCGCATAGGGCATGTAAAGATAGATCTATATTTTAT